>CAICTM010001139.1:0-36173 GCA_903772945.1 Seminavis robusta | reverse complement strand
GGCGAAAACCCTGGGGCAAAACCGGATGCTGTCACCTTCAATACAGTCATGACTGCTTTTGGAAAGAGCCGACAACCCAATGCACCATACTATGTCGAGGACCTGCTACGTGAAATGCACGAAGAGTACGTGAAAACAAGGGACCCCAGAATAAGACCCACTTCCCGAACATACAACAATTGTGTAAGTGCTATGGTTAGTTTCGCTTCCCAACTCGGGTCATTGGTTTTGCCGGCTGTCGCCTGACTTTTGGCATCGCTCTCTGCAATCCGAACTACATGCAGGTAAATGCATGGGCACAAAGCACTCTTCCAGGAAGCGCAGCCCGTATTATGGAGTGGATTGTTCACATGCAATCGAACGCAGAACGGGAAGGAAGACGATATCTGGGCCCGAACAAATGGACGTTCAATGCTTTTTTACAATCATTGTCCAAAAGTGGAGAGCCTACAATTGGCGAAGATGCTGAGGAAGTATTGAATCAAATGATGGAATACTATCGGAAAGGATGGACTGAACTCAAGCCTGATGTTCTGACCTTCACCACCGCCATTCATTGCATTGCAGTCAGCGGAAAGCCCGATGCTTTGGAGCGTTCGTTGGCCATTGTGAGGCGAATGGAGGACTTCCATGAACAGGGCTTTGGCGATGTTCGCCCGAACTGCTACACTTATAACTGTGTCATCAATGCTGCTGCAAAGTCTCGTCGCCCGGGAAAGCCCAAATTGCCCTACAACTCTTGCGAAGGATGCAAGAGGTAGCATTGCGACCACCCACAGTTACATACAACAATGTTTTGAATGCGTGCGCTTTTGCACATCACCGCGACGACGTTCCAGACGACATACTCGACATAGCAAAAGAGGTGTTTGAAGAGGCAAAGGTTACATGTGAACCCAATTATATTACTTACGGTGCTTATGTCAGAGTCATAAGCAAGTTTGTAAGGGACGGCACAAAAAAGAAAGACCTTGCATGTGATGTTTACCGCCAATGCTGTGAAGCAGGCCAGTTGACGAACCATGTTATGAAACAACTCAGATACGCCCTGACAGCGCGACAATACGCCGAATTGCTCGAAGACGCGGTTGCCGACGAGAAAACAGGTCAATTTCACGAGCGCTACACGGAAAATGCAAGGCGTACGAAACTGTCTTTTCAACAAACTTCCCACGGGCATGGCAGACGTTGATAGGGGCTTCTCTGAAATGCCACTTTGGGTACCAATCATCAATCCCGACCTGCGAAAATACGACTTTGTGGGAAACTCTGCTGCCATCTCACTGGCACTGCATTGGAACCGATTTCCCCGGGGTCGACTCGACTCGTGATCGAACAATGCATCTGGAAATCATAGCTACGGGTATGCTTCCAACACATGATGCTCTCTTGTCAATACTGGTACTACAGTAAGATTGGGAGCTTCAAACGGGAAGACTCTAGCAATCCAGCTAGCTACCCGGTAGTTTAGAAAGGATTGAAACAAAAAGAGGTGATAATCATTGGCACTGTAACTGCTACAACTTTTTCAGGATGTACTTGGCGGCATCCCTCGGATACATTTCTTTTATCCTCTCGTGTTCTTTTCGATGTTTATGCTCGAGTGTGGACCAGTCTCGAAAGGTTTTGAGATGGTTGCTAACAGTACGTGTCTCGAGTTGATATAGCGTGTCTGGTGACTTGGATAGCAGTTCCTGAATGGCCTGTGACAGATCGAGGCACGTCCTCGCGACATCGTAGTGGTCATGCCCCCAGTATGCCTGTTGCAGCTCCAAAAGTTTCATCCCTGTCACGACCATTCGACCGAGGAGCATACATCGTTGTTTGTGGCTCAGAATTGCCGTTGTAGAACTCTTGGCATCCGCCTGTAGCACCAAATCGCAAGCATCCAGGTGGAGCACCAAACAGGGAATGAGCAGAATATGATTGTTGTTTTGGAGTTGTTCAAGGGCTTGTGAAAAGAGCTCGCACAACGACACTTCCAACGCCTTGGCTTGTTCCACCATTTTTCGTCCTGATACTACTGACGACGACGACGACAAAATGGCATTCTTGGTAGTTTGGAACAACACATCCATCTCGGCAATCGCATTTTCAATCCGCGACGTGATGCTATTGTCGTCGACATATTCCTTGGAGGACGGAGGAAGGCCCCCGTTGGTCACCACCTCCATGCGCTGCAGACTGGGTGTCAGTTGCGCGCCAATATCGAATCGATGCTGTTCCCACAAGTGATGTCGACGAGACGCATGGCTAAGAATCCGAGGCACGTAGGAAATGGTCAAGCATTCTCCTGGATTCACCCATCGGGTGGTTCGAACTTCGGAAAATGTGGGTGGCAAAAAGTCATCAGTATTGTCGTCAGTATTGCTGCTGGCAGCCTTTGGCAGAAACTTGACGCAGTTGGGTTGACAGCTGTGGTTGATCATTGCGACGTAGCAATAGAGCCCGGACTCTAGTCCGTTGTATCTCAGAGCCAGCAATAGTCTCAAAATGTCCTTGGTGGAAATAGCGGTGTTGTCCCGATTTTGGAGTGTCTTGCATTCTTGCACAATCTGTGCGAGTAGCTGTGGAGTAGTATTAGCATCAGTATTGGATTGCTGCTGTGTTAGCAGTGACTCCATCATGGTTTCCACTTGCACTGGAAATTCGCTTTCCACGGGTCCATCGACCACCGTTTTGGTGGGATGAAAGTCCTCCAAACAAGCGACAATCTTGGCGGCATTTTCGTGGTTCACTAGACGCTGTACGGATGTCAAGCTCAATGGTTGTCCCAGTTGTTCGTCGGGCCACATCATGAGCGCTTCTTCCAGCAGCACCAGTGTTCCTGGAGCGAGTTGGCGGAGCGCCACAAAGCCTCTGCCGCCTCCAAATAAGGGAAGCGAGGAAACCAATTTTACGTCTGACGAAACATACACGGGACTATCCCAAGCAGGAAAACTGCATTCCTCCAGATTCGTCAGATCCACCAGATCGACTCCTGATCCTTGTCCATGTACTGGAGTGGTGGAATCCGTCGTCGTTGTGCTCCGATCTTTGTCAGTTTGGCACGTTTTGGTTGTTGCAGTATTGGCAGCTTGAAGCAGATCCTGAGCTTTCTTGACGTCTTGGACATTGTTGTCGCCATCACCGTCGTCGTCGCTGTCCCCAAAGGCACCGAAGGGATCCTCTTCAGCTGCCATGGTCCATCAATTATCACAACCAAGCTCGAGATCTCTGAGGTCGGTTCTGGCGGGCTGAGGAGTGCAAAGATATTAGCCGGAACCCTAAATACGGCTTGATCGCATTGGCTTGATCGCCTTGACACAAACTCACAAAAGCCGTTGTTTAGAAGACTTGTCTATCAATCCATCAATCAATCCATTGGAGGCTCATCGACGTTGACAAGGAAGAGGAAGAAGAGATAATAAAAGACAATCATGAAGGTATCAAAGACGACTAGTGTGAGGGAGGAGCACGGTTGTAACATATATTCGATTGCATTTTCACAGGATATCTTGGTGGAAGAACTGAACAACCGAAACAAGTGTTACTATCGAACCTTTTGCTCTTGTGCCGGTCCGTATGTTACCGTATACAAGATACAAGTCTTTGACTTGATCGATGGGGATGTCTTTACTGGTCCGTCGGGGCCCATGCTGGTACATCAATCCTACGTCGATGTTCATCCCGAAGAAGAATTCTGGGCGTGTGCGTTTGGAGGAAGATCCTTTCTACCCACAAAACCCACCAAGCTGCCAGCCTTGAAGAAACAGCAATCCAATAGTAAAGAGGGAAAACCCAAAAAACGAAAAGAACAAGGAAGCATGGTGGAATGTGAAGAAGAAGCCGATACTTCCATGCATGAAGAGTTCCTCAGTAGTAATGACGATGACGACGAACCACTGCGGATAAATCTGGATCAACAACCCACTGGGCCTCAACTGCTTTGCGCGGCGGGCAAAAATAGAACCATTCAAGTCATTGATACCACGCAACAAAAACTATGGATGTCGCTACAAGGACATGGAGATGAAATCAACTGTCTCAAATTTCATCCAATAGACAACAACATTCTAGCCAGTGCATCCAATGACAAGAGTGTGCGCCTCTGGAATTTGCGAAATGGTACTAACATTGCCATTCTAGCAGGACATGAAGGACACAAGGACATTGTACTGGCTGCAGGTTGGCATCCCACGGGAGAAAAGTTGGTCACAGGGGGACACGATAATCTCGTCAAGATTTGGAATATGGAAGAGGGAACTGACATTCACAAGGCCATGCAAGACAGTTACAAGATAGAACTCACACAAAACGAGACTGCAACCACCAAAAGCTCACGACAAAAAGCTGCCAAACGACAAAACCTTGATCTCTCCCAACAACTCGTGCAAGCCAAGGATTACTTCAAACCTGTCATTTGCCAGTTCCCCATTCATTCCACACACAAGGTACACTATCAACCAGTCGATTGTGTCGACTTTATCGTATCACCCATGCTATTGACCAAGGCATCTACCAAAATTGTGCTTTGGTATCCCAACTATGTCAATGAGGAAAATCCTGCCGTGGTTCATCCTGCTCCTGCCGATCTCGTGGCCACGTTCAAGACGTTTGAAATCGCCGACACGCCCGAGGAAGTCTTCTTTTATCGCTTTGCGACTTGTCCTGCTGGAAAATTGGTGGCAGCTGGCAATTCGCAAGCAGAAGTCTTTTTGTTTGATGTCGATGCCAAAAGCAGTAATGCTTTGGCCAAGTTGGTGGCTCATCCCAAGATTGCGACGCATGTGCGAATGACAGCATTTAGTCCCGATGGACGGATACTCTTGTGTTGTTGTGATGATGGGACCATTGCCAAGTGGGATATTAGGACCAAGAACTAGCTACTAGGTAGATATATCTACACGCAACTCACTCACCAGCTAGAACGGGCTCGGTAATGCATTGACACAAGAGATGGTGTGAAGGTCAAAGCGATGAGCAAGGAAGGGAGAACAGCCAACAGTGATATTCGCCAGGAAGTCGAGAAACTCTGACTACTACCGGACTAGCAGATCTATCGAAGTTAAACCGAGCTAGGGTGAATATTAGGGACGACAAAAAACCAATCTATCCTGCCAGCTAGTTCATTAATGACGCAGTGCCCCCCCAGCTAGAATCTTCTACAGTCTGTATGTTGATCCTCTCGCACTTAGCATAGCTAGTCGATCAACGTCAAGAAAGATGGCATGGACTGTCGTCCCACTTTGGCTTTTTGCTGTTGGATCCGCTGCGCAGCCTGAACCAGATGCGATTGCTCCACGACGTCACGCTTTTCTCGAATGGCATTCAAAGCTCCATGATTGACCACATTCTGAAGATCTGCTCCAGAGAAATTGTCAGTGTAGGTATCCGATGCCAGCAGGGTCCAGTCCACGTTGGGTGAGCACTTTGTCTTTTTGGCATGCAACAACAGGATTTCTTCTCGTCCCTGTGCATCGGGGTACCCCACAAATATCTGTCGATCAAATCGGCGCAAAACAGCCTCGTCAATGACATCCAAACGATTGCTGGCGGCAATCACAATCAACGTGACTTGTTCGTCTTTGGAATCGTTGCTGTTCTTTTTGGAAGAGCCAGAATCAAAGCCATCCATTTCGGTGAGTAGTTGATTGAGTGTTTGTTCTCGTTCATCATTGCCCAGAAATCCATCTTTGGATCGCGCCTTGGCCACGGCATCGAATTCATCAATGAAAATAATGGCACAGGCGGGTCGTTGCGCCTCTAGTTGTTGGGAGTTAGTAGTAGTAGTACTCGGAGGAAATCCCAACATGGAGGACCACCAGAGTGCAGATTGTTTGAGTTTTCGACGGTTCAAAGCATCTCTTCGTGCCTTGGCAAAGAGCGACCGCACTCGTGCGGCGCCCCTCCCAACGTACATTTCCACAAAGGATGAGCCGCTCAAGGCTGTAAAGCTATCACAGCGAGCTTCTCCAGCGATAGCTCGTGCCAGTAGCGTTTCTATTGCAAAAGAGGAGAGGCAAGGCAAAACATGAGACAGACACGAACGGAACAAGTCAAAACAAGACAAAGCAGTTAGCATGAATGACAATACTTACTTCCACTTCCTGGTGGACCATGCAAAAAGACTCCTTTGGGAGGCCGTGCTCCCATTGCGTTGTAGAGCGTTGGATTGGACAAGTACGACACGACTTCTCTCATGTCTTCGACAACCAAAGCCAATCCAGCCACATCTTCAAAGGTGGTCCGATCTTCTTTATCGTCGTCACCACTACCACCATTCATCACCAATCCCCACAGCGAGAGCCGTCGGGTTCCATTGGTGAACAATTTGGAGTTGATGTCTTCACCTCCAAAATGAGTCTTCATCATGCGATAGACCAAGAGCAAGTAGACAAAGGGCAACGCCGTCAAGACGGGGGTTGCCAATCGAGACCAAATGGATTCTGGCACGGCCTGAATATCGGTACATCCACCCTTGGTCAATGCCTCGAGAAGACCCGTCTTGAAAGAGTCATTATTGTTGAGTGGCAATACGGCTCGATTCCATTGCAAGCTATGCATATCGGCCGAGGAGGAAGTTCGTTTGGTTTGAAAGAAAATGGCCGAGGATCCAATCATGGCTCGTTGAATCACTCCATCGCGGGCGGCATTCCATAGCAGAGACATGGTCGATGATTGCGGCGATTGTAGATACTCGGGACCGTTCCACCACGCCAGTAACAAACCAATCGGCCAGAACGGTTGCTTATTATTGTCTTTGTTGCTATTATGATTTCGACGGCGTTTCGAGAATCGAAGATAGGCCGTCAAGACAACGGCAAAGAAAGAAACGGCAAGAAGCTTTTTCCTTCGTTCCAATTTTTTCTTAGTGGCAGCATCGGGGCTGACATCCTCCTCTTCTGGTGGTTCAGAGGATCCTTCCCTCAGCAATGCATCCAGCCATTTCCGTATTCTTTTAGCATACGACGAGAAATCATCGTCAGATCTGGAAGGATGACGGCGGAGAGGCGCAATCTCTTGATCAGCCATTGTAGATCAGTTTACTACTAGCTAGCTAGTACCCTTCCTCCTGCTACCGGTAGCTATAGAGTGCTCCTCTAAACCTCTACCTAGAACACAGTTGGGTAACCTTGATGGCCGTGGTCGTTGTGCGGCTCTTGACTCTTGAATTGAAGCGTCGAGGAAGCACGAAAGACGCACAGAGCCTCTCAAAAGGTGACTTCCAAACGGCTCAGCAGTGTTCATCGCGATCGTGTTTCCGGAGGAGTACAGTAGGTAGTCGCTCGAGATCCACCAGAGTGCCCACGCATCATCCAAGCAACAGGCAACCTCCACCATGCTTGATGAGAGGAACTCGATCAATGGATATCATATCCCATTTTCCCCTTCATTCCTTCTTGGGATTGTATTGGCGATAACGAGTTACGGAAGCTATGATATCATGGTAACCTTGCCAGTATGCAGCTGCAACTAACTGTAGTACTTCACCAGTTTGAATATGGCAGCAGTCGATCTTACCAGTACGGTACGTACCAATGATCCATTCGTCTGCTCGGGCGGCGCCCAACGAGGAGCAACATGTGTGGTGCAGATCATGATGCACGAGTTGGGGGAGCCCAATCAACTCTTCTCATAATTCTTGTTTTGAGAAAAACAAATTCGCAATCTAACTATTAGTAAAACAGAGAACGTCACAAACGACAAGCTCACAAAGAACCCACAAATATGATGTCCTCATCCGAACGATCCATGACCAAAGAGGAGGTTAAAGGTACAAGCAGAAGCAACGACGACACGTCCTCGACTTCTATCACCACGGTCGAGCAAGAAGCTCCGACAATCGGGTGTGGTGTTTTGGCCCGATATCCAGTACTCTCCGTCCTGGGCTTTGCCGCCGTGGGCATTGGACTGGGGCTTGGTCTCAGCTTTTGGGAACCAGAGGATCCCAACGACAAGGACACGGTCCTGCAATGGGTAGGACTCATTGGTGACCTCTTTATTCGAGCCCTCAAATGTGTGGTTCTCCCCCTCGTCTTTGCCAATGTCATCTTGTCCGTCGTCGAAATGTTGACTGTGGGAAGGGCCGGTGCGATTGGAGGAAAGACGATTGGATTCTACCTGCTGACAACCGTTGCTGCCTCCATTTTGGGAATCATCTCCATTGTCAGCTTCAAAGGATTGTTCGAGGAAGGGGACTTTGAAACCTCCGTCAAAAGTACCATTCGGCTTGGTTGCGACGGCGAAGGCAGCTTCCTTGCCCACATGCCGGATGGATCTGTGACCTGCACTGCCAACTTTACCGATGATTCATATACCACCTTTTTTCTCCATGACGTTGACAGCACATTCGTCACAACGTCGAGTGGCCCCGCCAATGATATCAGCTTGTCGGATACAATCTACCAAGGTGTCTTTGAGAAACTCATTTCAAATAACATCGTCGAAAGCTTTGTGGAAGCAAACTTTGCAGCTGTCGTAATGTTTGCAATGGTCTTTGGGCTTGCCTTGGGACGAGTTGTCCTCCAAAAGACCGCCAATCTGGCTGATTCCTTTGTCATCTGCTTTCTCAAAGAGATTGACGAAGTCTTCCTTCTGCTCATCAATTGGATCATTAGCATCACTCCCTTTGCAGTCCTCTCCCTCATCGCGAATGCCATTGGCAAGCAAGATGACTTGGCCGGTTCCTTCCGCAATGTCGGGTACCTGGTTGCCGCGACCATTTTGGCCATGGCCGTCCACTTTTGCGTCGTTTACGTGGGTCTCTACACCGTCATGACTCGATCCAACCCCTGGTCCTATTTCAAACATCTCATCCCTGCTCAGACTACCGCATTTGCCTGTGCCAGCAGTGCTGCCACCATCCCCGTGACAATGCAGTCGGTCAAAGCGACTGGAAAAGTTCCTGAGGCTGTGTCTCGCTTTGTCATTCCGATGGGAGCTGTGATCAACATGGACGGTGGCGCAATTTACTTTCCCTGCGCCTGTATTTGGATGGCTGTCATCAATGGCATTGAACCAACATTTGGCAACTACATTCTCTTGGTGATCCTTGCTACTGTTGGAAGTGCTGGGGCCGCCCCGGTACCTTCTGCCAGCTTGGTGCTCATCATCACTGCGTACAACACAGTGTTTGGAACCACTGGCACACCGGAGGGCTTTTCCTTTATTCTCGCCATCGATTGGTTTATGGATCGATTGCGAACCACTCTGAACGTCACGGGTGATGCGATTGTTTGTGGTTTGGTAGCACACACTGCAGCACTTGATACAGCAGATTCTACGGAGGATGCTTCCGATCCAGGAACAAACTCGGACGAAGAGGGTACTTTGTAATCAAACCATTGCTTGGGGCTGACCAATAGCTATAAGTTGCATCCGAAGCCAAGAAACATTCAGACAATGGCCAGCTGGGCCAACGCGTATTCCTTGTAGCTGTTAAACTAATCATGAAAGTTTGTCTTAGATTGACTGTTCAATCCTACGCTGAAAACAACATTGGTAGCCCTGGGACTGGATTGATCAACCACCATCCGCTCATTCTTTACCGCTCTTCGAATGTGAAGTCATGTAATATTTCCAGGCCCCGAACTGTCAAGCTGCAGACACACAAATGTTATCCAACGCTGAAAACAACGGGATGAAAGCCCGGTACCATTCTTTACCATTGTACGAATGTGAAGTCATCTAACTTCAGGCCCCGAACTGTCAAGCTGCAGACACACAAATCTTGTGCAGAGATGATGCTCTCCTTTTCTCCTTTTTGTCGGACACAATCCAGTAGTCTAAAGTCTATGCATCTGGAACTGGAGCAGCAATGCAGCTAAACAAACTGACCCAAAGGGTTCTAGAGTTCCCCCAACATCCCCACCAAGGAATTCACCCCGTCAGCGGCATAGTATGTTGTTGAGTTGACAGCTCTGAACACTGAAGATTGTAGCTCCGCTAAAAACGCGGGATCGTGAATTGTTTGTGTGGTGCATTGAGCAGAACAATGGCTATCTGTCTTTCCGACCCGTCCATTTGGGCTTGCGTTTGTTCAAAAAGGCGTCAATGCCTTCCTTAGCATCTGGATTCAAGAGATTTTCCACCATGGTTCGTTCCGCCACAGGATACGCATCTGTCAGAAGCATCCCCTGTTGCTCACGAAGAGTTTGCAGACCGGACCGAATGCACGGAGAAGACTTTTCTGCAATTGTGGATGCGAGACTCTGTACCTCTTGATGCAACATCCTGGATACTTGTTGCTGTCGTTGCAATTTGTCGTTATCGTCGTCCTCAACATGATGATGGCTGTCATCATCGTCTGCGACAATAATAATCCGATTGATCAATCCAATTTCGTAGGCTCGTTGGGCCGATATCAAGTCTCCCGTGAGCAGCATTTCCATGACGTGTTTTCTACTCGCCACAGCCCGTACCAATGGAACGGCGGGAGTGGAACAAAAGAGTCCAATGCGGACACCGGGTGTGGCAAATTGGGACGACACCGTGGCCACGGCCAAATCACAGCTGGCCACCAATTGACATCCCGCGGCGGTGGCAATTCCATCGACTTGGGCAATGGTGGGAACCGGAAAGGTATTGATTTCTGTCATGACGCGACTGCACAATTGGAACAAATCTTGTAGGCGGTGCTGATAGGCCTCTTTGGATTCGTTGTCGGGTTGGAATGATAATTCCTGGAGATCATGTCCTGAACAAAATACGCCGTTGTACTGGGATTCGTCATCCAGTGATTTGATAATGAGGACCTTGGTAGCAGGATCAGATTTAATTTTCAGGAGTTTTTCCAGCATTGTCGACAGTACGGAGGAAGATAATGCATTACGCCGCTTTGGATTGTTGAGAGCGAGGGTAGCAATTCCATCAGGGATATTGGAGGTAGAAGCCGTGGCAGAAGAAGTGGACAAGGGGTATCTGATTTGTCGGAGGCAATGGTGGCGACCCACTGAAGGTATAAGCACAGCCGAGCATCGAGTGGCAGAGAGCATTATCGTTCAAGTTATCGCAAGAAGCATCAGAGTCAAAGAAGTCTCCCAGGTGCTCCAACCTCTGTCAGAACCTGTGACACCTCCATCATTAACAATTTTGCGAAGAAAAATCTTGGAGCAATGATTTGGGCGCAATAGGCACGCCGGCGAGTCCCATTTGGGATTTCTCGGCATCAGAAATCTAATCATTTTTTGCCAATGGCCAATGGGCGGCAAACCTTGCGTTTTCCCTCCCAGCCCTTGGTTTATGGGTGCAGCAACATGTAGTCCGTAACAAAAAGGCCTGCACAAAAAGCACGCACAAATCCACCACTTTCTGCTGCCATTGCATTTGATGACAAGGGCTCTTGTTGTCCACTGGGGGATAGTCGCACCTTATAGAGGCGCAGGTACCGGTAGCACTAGATAACAGTCAAGAATCAAAGAGAAAAGAAATGTATCTCGAGATAACTGACGAGGAGGACGTGGTCGATGCGATCGTCCAGATCAACTCCAAGTGTGATGAAGGAGACGATGGATCATCTTGCTGTGCCGTGAACCACCTCCAGATTCAGCTCGAGTCACCATTACAACATCTCCCTCCAGCATCCTTAAGGCGTTTTTTTCAAGTTGTGCGAACGAAACTACCCGATACTCCCGTCGAACTACACATTGCGTCGTCTTCTTCGTTAGACGCTTCGGTAAACCCTCCTTTGGGATCAAGCAGCAGACCCAATACAACAAGTACAGAAGCTCTGAGCCTTATTCTGAGACTGGTACCCAATCTACATTTGCTGGAACTGTGCGAGGTGACTCTGGATGGAGGCCCTGATTTGGAAGGTTTCAAGCAGGCCATTGTGGCACAGCAAGGTCTTACACACGTATACCTTCGCAATGTCCAGCATGCCAACAACAACATCGACCTAAGACCACTGGCAGAAGCTCTCTCGGAACTCCCTAAGTTAAAAGCCCTCGAGCTTTACCAGGTCCAATTCTACTCCGATTCGGCGCTCAACGCACAGGCGCTGGCTCTGATTGCTCAATCCTGCCATGCCACGAGATTGGAGATTATGCCATGTGAACGACACAACATTCAAGAACAAGGATTGGCCATTGGGGAAGGGTTGCTGCAAAACACACGGGAAAGGCTACAGGAACTGGCGCTCCTGACCAAGATTTCACCGAAACAGTCTGTCATGTATGAAGATGCCGTGATTGCATCGTTGGCTCGTTTCGTCCTTGCATCTTCCAACCTCCAAAGACTGCAACTGAATGTTTGCGAAACCATCAACTTGGTTCCTCTAGCAGACGCATTGATGCACAACACAAGCTTGACCACCCTGGCAATTTGCTGGGATCGTTGTGCTGTAACAAGCCAACGGCTTCAATACCCATGGAAACACCGATTCACACAAACTGCAAGACAAAGGAACCAGTCTCTACGGCGCAATATTCAGGCTTGGCGGCGCGTCTTGAAAGACCACAACTTTGGTCTGGAACGACTGGACATCACCATGAAAGATTGTCACGGTGTCTTTGGCCAGGAATGGAAAGACTCCGAGATAGAATTCTGGTTGCAGTTGAACCGGTTGGGGAGACAAACGGTGCTCCGAGAGCAATCCAAGGCGAACGATTGGATCTCCACGTTGAGCAAGTGCAAGGACGACACGAGTTCTTTGTTTTACTTTCTCTCGGAACAGCCACGGCTGTGCTTTGAGTCAACAACGGTGTCCACAAGAGTCAATAGTAGTCGGAGGCCAAGGACGGAGATGAAACAAAGTAACTTCAGCGGGCCAAAGGGGAAACGGCAGCGTATCAGATAGTGTGAGGCTGAGGCTGTTTTATATACATGTATTTGTGTGCTACATGATTATCGGTATTTGCACGGATGATTAAAGTTATATAGGCTACAAGCTTTGGGAATTGTTTTGGAGCATCTATCTAAGGACACGTACCGGTACGCAGAGAAAGGCACACAGCAGTGCCGGTACCGTAGTGCGAGTGAACAGTCGCACCCGAGACGCTGCTACCGGTCGGGTATGGCCAGAAGCTGCGCTTGCCTTCGTGTAGCTACTGAGCTACGTACCGAGCGTACCTGTCCTACTTTAGCTAGCTAGCTCGTTCTACCGGTATCACCACGGTACCGGCATTCCATTCTAAAGATGCTGTAGCACAGAAGTTTAAGCATTGATAAACACGAGAAAATCATCATTGGGAGGAATATACTAGACTACAGAGTACCGTTACTTTGGGTCGCTCAATAACCTATCCAAGCGTTCGTTTGTACTACGCTTGTGTCGTCGCTTGACAGTCAGTATGAACAAAACATGCGTTCCCTTCACGCTGCATGCAAGCGGCTGACCTCGGATTGTGGGCACACCAAGTCCTGTGGCAGAAGCCCAAGAATGCAAAACCATATTTTGCATCCAATCCCAACCAATTCTCTTACTGCAGAGGTACCTATCAATGATCTGTCTCTATAGCATTCACGACGTGTCTTGAATCCCAACTGAAATATTTAATAGGATTGAAGCCATCACGGAAAGCTTGCAGGTAGCCTGATGACATACATTTCATTGAGAATTTACCAGAAGCAAAAAGTTTTGGAAAGCAAATGACGTGTTGCTTTTTCCCAATAGTGTCATAGTGTACTCACCTTTTCCATAATCTTCACGTTGACTGGGTGACAATGCATTCCAAATGCTGCAAACAGCTTCCTCAGTTGACTTGGGATCTGCCATGGGGGTGGAATGGAAGCCGGGTAATGCAAAGCTACTTGTACTGCGCAAAGGCATCCTTCTGAACGTAGGTTTTCTGTCATTGAATCCACTGCATGTTTGGAAAAACACATAAGGTGTTATGCAAAGTCCCCGCCCAAAAATAGGCCTGAAATGGAGCCATGGTGACAATTCCTGGCACCAAATATGGTCCCTTCAGAAGGCTTGCTTTCTTGAAAATAAGGCATAAAACTCCTTGACACATACCGGAGTACCCCATAAAAGTTCACGCTCATAGTTGCCTGGAAATCAGGCATTTTGGCCCAGTCCACTGTCCCAGCACGGATGATCCCTGCATTGTTGACGAGAGCATGGAAGTGACGCTGTTTCTTTGATCCTGCACTCCATCCCAAGAGCGACAACCTTGTACGCTGTCCATGACACTTTTTCACTTGTGGACATCCAGCTGACAGGAATGGCCAGTGCAGTTGCTGAAAGTGTTGGAATGAGACTTGTGCGAGACAACCATCAGAAAAACGGTAAGAAGGTCGTCGGTGCAGTCATGTGGTTCCACCACTTGTCGCCCAATAGCCACATCACGAGCCTGTCACGAAAGACTGCCAATTCTTAGAGTGTTATTGCACGGGGTAAGTTTGCAGCTCTTCCTCGCCTCGTATCCGCAACCAAGGCACCATCCCAAGACTCGATAGATCATTCGGAAAAGAACAGCCACTGCAGCAAGGGGGTATCCAATCAGAAGTATCAGCAGCCAGAACCCAGCATCAGCTATGATGGAGATGGGTTCTACATGCAACACATCATTGAGGAAATTGACCAATCCGATAAACAAGGATGTCATGTTGATGGGTTCAGCTACGCTGGATCAAACAGCAGGGGACTGGTAGGTGTCTGTTGAAGTACTACAGGACCGTGCACCTCTAATCGTCGTAGTATCGTCGTCGGATCTCGGAATGGATCAAGGAGCAAAGAAACCCCCTCATTTACTGTACAGTTGTCTGCGAGGATCCCACCAAGCCCCCCCCCAACCCTGGTTGTTCCCGATCCCGTACAGTAAAGCCCCCTACCCCCCCCTGCTGCATTTGGGGTATAGGTTTACTGGCTGACGGGTGCTGACAACTTGCTACTATGTAATCATGCTAGCCGATGTTGAACTGTGGAGAGGTTTTGAGGTGGTGACTGTCCATGGAATAACATTGAACCATGTGCACGTCTTCGTAATGCTGTCGGACATCTATCTCGTACCGTGGCTCAAAGTGGGCTTGAGCCCAATGGCTGTCCCTGGTAAGATAACTTGCTGTAATAAGGCTACTTGGGACGGGCATTTGGGGAGGTCATGGCAGGTGGCTAGCTAGAGACACGCTATTTGAATGATTTCAATAGGTGCTCATGGAATGAGTAAACATGTACTTTTGCTGCCCAAGGTGGACATTGGAACCATTCAAATGGTCCAGAGGCAACGGTTGTTCCTGAGACAACTACACATTATTGACATTTGCTCAAAGTTGAAGGACGCTAAGAAACTATTTCAGTGGGCTCTTGCCCACTTGCCAATGGCTGCCCACAGACAAGTCAGCATCTGCTTTTGTCAGAAGCCTTGGCAGACGAAACTTCAAGCATGGCGTGTGCGCTCTGGCTGTTTGAGTATACCGTGCGCTGTCTGTGAAGTTCTGAAGCAAGCCAAACTAGTAATTGAGACTACGGTACGTTATAGCCTCAGAGGCTGTCCCCAAATACACTAGTGTTGCGAGTCTCCGTGTACATACGGTATGTGTCTACTGAGCCTTAGGTTTTTGTGTCATTATTGCTGGCGTCTTTTGGATAATGTTGACTCGGAACCACGTTGGAAGCTTCGAGAGTGGATACACGATGTATCGCGCATCCAAGCCAACCATCACCCTTTCGGGTGGGTTGCCGGATACCACTGCATTTTCCATAGCCTCTACAACGTATTTCTTGTCCCAGTACAACCTACCCGCACGCGTTTCAATGGGTTCAGCAATGGCATTGAAATAGTCTATGGAAACCAGAAACATCCACAGAGCAAGACAAGAATAAACCACATTAGTATGGACAGAAGACAGTTTTGAAAGCTTCCAGCACTTACCTTCCCCATACTCTTCTCGATGCTCTGGCGTCATTGCGTCCCATATCTTCCTCATCCCTCCTATCAAATTTTTGGATTCCGCCAAGGCAGTCTTGTGCATGCTTGGATTAAGCTTCGTAACCTTGACGCCAAAGGTACCCAACTCGACTCTCAAGTTTGTTGTATAGGCATCCAAAGCATGCTTACTGCATTCATAGCCTGCAGCCAAAACTCCTCCAGCAAAGACCCCGGCCGTAGAGATCATGTTGACTACGCGAGCATCCTTGTAGGAACCAGTGGCGGCTTGTTGTTTCAATAACGGCAGGAAAGCCTTGACCACTCGAATAGTCCCAAAGAAGTTCACGTTCATGATTTCTTCAAAATCTTTGACTTCCATCCAATCAATCAAACTGAGTCTACCACAACCAGCATTGTTGACTAGGGCATGGAAATGACGCTTCTTGGGTGACTCCTTGTCGTCGTCTTTTTGCCATTTGCAGACGGTTTCGTACGCTTTTCGTACGTCCTCATCACTGGTGATATTCACCTTGATTGGTATGATTCTGGGTTCTCCTTGGAATTGCTTAAAAGAGTCTTCCGAGAGGCAGGCAGCGAATACAGTGAATCCTTTGGACACCAAGGAAAACACCAGTTCCTGTCCAAAGCCAGTGTCACAGCCAGTAACAAATACCCCCAATTCCTTGTCTGGGTAATCCTTTGGCAGAATCTCTCTATTCCAAAGATAGAAATCGAGGAGCCTGTAGGCAGACAAGAAAATTGCTCCAAAAGCCATCAAGGGGCAAGTGATGAGGAGAAGCAGGTACCAAAAGAATCCATGGGCAATCGTTGCAACCGGCTCTTGGTGGAGCATGCCATTCAAGTTGTGGACGTGGCGCGTCCAGTCTTGACGCTCTTCTTTTGACATGTTTCTTTTTGCTTCCAGTACCAGGTATGATAGTAAAAGCAGCAACAACAACCTGATCTAGCTAGTTGATCCTTTTAAAAGAGCTTTGTGGCTGCACCGAGGGTGTCTTCTTCTTTCTTCAAGGAACCGAGGAGTGATGTGTGGAGTTTGAAGGAGGCCCACGATTTCAAATCTCACAGCAGAGGTGAACGAATGGACAGGTGATGTCTGGCACTCAAAGCAAATAAGAAACGATTTAACGGCCAAATTTGATGGTACTGGTACGGTACCGTACAGGCTCTACTAGCTACTAGACTAGTACTGTAGTAGTAATAAAGCCGAACCAACCATCATGCACTTGGGTTGTACCGTACTAGTAGGTCTCGGTGAATAATCATGATGGCATCCACCCAGACTACCGGTACTATTAATAGCTAGTAGCAGATGGTGGAATTCCTTTGAACACCCAATACCCAGCAGCTTGCCATGGCTTTGGAGCCATAAGGGCCCGTCTTCCCAACCCCACACGGTACCGGCAAGGGCTCTAGCTAGCTATGCCGAGACTGAAGTGAATGGAGCTGTGGCGAATAGCTAGCTAGCATAGCAAAGCAAAAGCTGTGTAGTGCTTGAACACAGCAACTAGTATAGCGTCTCCATAGCAAAACATGTATCCCCTGCATCTGAAACTCTCCATACCCACATACGGTAGAGTTCACTCTAATACCCTTACAGCTCATCGTCGCTGTCAGCAGCGTCATCTTGCGCACGAAACAGCGTCATGGCTCGGTTTGCAAACTTTTGTTCCACGTTGATGGGGACGCGAGAGCCTGGTCTTTGAAGAGCCAGAGCAAAGACATCAAACGCCCCGACTGTGCACTCTTGGAGTATCATCCATTCGTAAAGATGCTCCATCCAGGATTCTGCAATTTCTTCACAGCCAGTCACGACGCTGGCATCAACCGTGGTTGCAGTATCCAACAAGTGCCGGCAAAGTAGCTCCACTTGACCGACGAGCTTCTTTGTGGAGCTATAAGTTCCCTTGCTCCAACTCTCCTGGGGGTTGCATCCCGGACGATGGCAGGTGAGACACCATAGAGACATGACTGTACTGCAAGCTTCTCGGCTCCCAAACGCACCTTCGCCAAGTAGCAAATGGAAGCTACCATAGCATTCCCCACCAATTCGCTTTTCGCAGAGATCCTCGCCAGCGAAGTTGGAGAGAGTGTCTGCAGACAGCTCATAGCAGCTATCACGACCTTCTCATCGAGAGAAGTTCCAAGAGACTGAATGCACCTGACCACCGAGCCCAGTGCATTCTGCCCAACAAGAAGAGATTCACAAGGAAAGTACCAATGCTTCAAGATTAGCGACAGAGTGTTGCACGCAACTCTTCCCTGCTTCTTTGCACTAGATCTTTGCTTCCAGCTCAACAAGGACGTCCCACTTTCAACACTCTGAACTACGGATAGCACAGCGTCCACCTTACCGGTCAGGATGCGTACCACTGTTGTACAAAACGCGTCCACCCCCCAACCACGTTGACTCATTGCTCGACTGTAGTCATCGCGTACAATCAACGAGGCTAGGTGGCCAATGCTGCGAATTGCATTTCCAGCGACCTGCGGGTATGGAACGAAGCAGTGTGTAGTGAGACATGTGCAATTGCATTGTTTGAGTCTGCCATCAATCAATGGCGTCACACCTTTTCGTTTTCATCGCCCATGCATGCACATGCCACCTCACACGCATCCCCAAGAGTTTCTGGGTCATAGAAACAGGCTGAATCAACTGACACCTGAGCTAGATTGCCCACAGCAAACAGAGCCTTCGAGATGACACAAGATGAGTGACTAGCATGTGAAACACCAGCAGAAGTCCTAAAAGAAGGCAGTTTTCGGACGAGTCGAGTCAATGTCAGCTTGCTTACCATGCTTCGAACAGGGGCGCTCCTATCTTTCATTGCGATAAGCATTGCTCCGAGAACGTCTGGACCTATTAGTTGTAGCTGAGAGTCTTCCGAAGAGGAAGCTGCATCGACACCTGAAGAGTCGGGAAAATTTTGACACAAGAAACAGTTGCTGCAAATATCTCCGATCGCTTTGCAGGCTGCGCTCCTGACCGCGGACACTGCTTCCGTTGCGACGGAATGGCGAAGCACTATCTTGACGTGAGAGCCAATGCTGCCAACACATCGATCGTCCGTATGTTCAAGCCAGTCTGATCCAAGCAATGAACCGTAAGCCTGCAAAGAAAGGCGCCGACACGTGCCAGATACGCTCTCGATAGTCTCCGGCAAAAGCTTTAAAACAAACGTAACGAGAGTTTCTGCTGCAACGAAAACTTCTTTCGCAGGCATGTCGTGTTGCCGTCCTTGTAACAAGGAGTCCAGCAATTCCATTCCACTGGACATCAGTTTTGTGTTGCTGGACACACAAAGCTTCTCTACAACGCATCGATACCTCGTCCAATCTGACTCATCGTCGAGGACTGTTTCAGGTCGCGTTCTTAGAACCGACCTGAGTAGCCTCACGGGTGCTTCAGCTGCCTTGCCAGTGTCGGTTGCCACTGTCTTGTTGATTGCGCCAAACATGGAGTCGAGAAGGAAACGGGACGAAGAAGACGCGAGCATATTTCTTGCAGGCAAAATCATCTCGGTACGCAGCCCTTGAGGTGTTATATGGCCTCCCATGCAGTCTTCAAAGATTGCCGTAAGGCGGTCCAATGGAGCGGATTGCAACTTGTTTTCTTGCACCAGTATATTGGAAAAAGCCGCGAACAACTCTTGGGCAGCTTCCACGACGCGTTGGCCCTCAGCAGAGGAGTTGGAGAGGCTCTCATATGGAATCTCGAGCAGCGTTGCCTTGAAGAGACTCAAAAACCCTGCACAGTCTATATTGTGAGCTCGACTCTCCCAATCATCACAATGCACCTTGAGGATGCATGTTGTGACGACCAAGATACCCATGAGCGCTTCCAAGACACGAACTGAAAAGTTCGATACTGCTCCACCCTGATATTGCCGGCTATGTTGTGGGTACTTTTTTCCAAGCCACAGTTTCCATGGCGCTTGCGTTGCCATGATTGCCAAGGATGCCAAGAGCAGATCCCTTTCTACGCCATTCCTTATGCCATGGACCAGTCGCAAGAATGACGGCAATTTGTCACAGTCGTATCCACAGCGAGAGCATTTGGTGCCTGCTGCATTGCTGTCATTGGTCCCTTTCCATTCCACCGCCCTCATCCCGTTCCCCCGTAGCAGAAGAGTGCTCCCCAAAGACAGCGACGCATCTGGTTGGTGCTTCAAATAGGAAAGCAGCACTATCCAAATCTCGTTTGGTGTGTTTGAATATGAGGCAGTCATCAAGTCTTCATTTTGGAAGACTTCTTTGAAAAAGCGTTCCATCACAAGCACATCCAGGTCTCTGATCGTATTTTCGGAAGCCACACCAGTTCCTTGTTTGAACATTGATGATGATGATGAAGGCACCGAGGAAGACTTGTCCACGGCGGTTGCCACCTCGAGGGCCATTGCAAGACCACTGTAAATTGTCGCCAATTGACTTGTCGTCGTCGTCACAACGTTGGGTTGTGGACAAGACAAGTAGTTCTGTATGGCGGTTTGAAACACATGAAACAACCGTTTGCGAAGAGGATTGATTTGGTACGTTTCCTGTCCATTGGGAGCGACATCTTTGACGAGTGGCGCCAACAAAGCCGACGCGTGCTTTTTGACCTGCAGCAGGGATTGAATCGCTTGAAAGGACAGTTCCACTCGCATGGAATTGTCTTCCACTGGTGATTCCAAGCAGCTCAGTGTGTGTAGATTGCTTTCTAAATACGGAAGCAAGATGTGTCCCACCATTCCATGAGCCGTGTCTTCGGCCGGAAGTTGAGGTGCCAGACATATCAGTATGCGCATGCAACATTCGTGGTACTTTTCCTCCATATCACGATGTATGCAGCATCTGGAATGGATCAATCCTTGGAGACAGTGGCCCGCTTGCAGATTGGTGACGTTGATTGTTGTTGTTGTTGTTGATAATGGGGGTGGTTGATCTTCATGAGTAGTACATGCACTTTCCTTTTTCAACATTTCAGATGTCAACTTGAGAATCTCCCAGACCACCTCCGTGTTTTGTTTGAAATAATGGAGAATGTTCAAAGATGTTGCAATGGCAGTGCCACGTTGTTCCTCGGTAGTGATAATATTGGGCATGTTGTTGTCTTGGCCGTTTTCTGCACCTGATAGATTTGAAAGCTTTTGGAGGATTTTCACTAGATCCTTGCTTCTCGAGACATCATCCAAAGCATGATTATCTCTTTTCCCTTCTAATGGACTGTGATGACTCGTCGTCGTTGGTTTCGCCCATTCTGTCAGAGCATTGATTAGTCTGTTCCACTCTAGCAGTAGTAGTGTGTCAGCATTGGATGCCTCATCAATATTTCTTGACAGTGATTGTCTGTGGTTGGGCCTCCAAGGAGCTGAATGAGTTGGCTGAGATTGTCTGGGTTGTTGCTGATTTCGAGAATATTTTCTGGCTGCGATCTTCCCATGATTATTTTGGGTGCTTGCTCTTCTGTCGTTATAATTATTTGCAGTAGTAATTGTACTGTCTGCCTTCCAATTATTGTGGGACGATGCATTCGTTAATCGACCATTATTATTTCGCCTCTGGTTTCGTTGTTTGTCAAAGCCACCATTACTGCTGGTACCTTGTTTCTTCGTGTCACTGCTTGGCTTCAAGGCGTCCCATCGGCTGCTCATGCTAACAATAGCTACTGGTAGCTAGCTAGTTGGGTACCGGTATACTACAAAGGTATCATACAGTACCGCAACATCGAAGAAGGAAGTTTGAAGAACAAAAACAATTGTTGTCCTAGCTATCTACCGGTAGCTTGTGTCCTTGTGTCGTTGGGTTTTGGAACAGTGATTGAGAATGTGACGGCCAGACCCCAAGTGCTCATTTTTGCTTTCATCGATTGCAGCCACTGATGCCTGCCATCAGTCAACGAAGATCCATGGATACACCATACACAACGGTTTGCAGAAAGATTCTTTGCTCACTCCGTCCAGAGACCAGAGACACGATTTGTCTTGTGTCTGTTGCAATACTACAGCATGTATACATGAAGTCCACTGATACGCAACGAAAGCCACCGCTCTCTCTGTTCCAAGTCTGCTGCATGTCTTGGTTGGTTGTCTCTTCTTGGCTTCATCGCATCCCTTCTGCCGCTGGCTTTGCTTCCTCAGGTTCACCCAGAGTTTGGACTCGACTACCGTCGCTACGATCACCATTGTTGATACGAACCATGAGTTCTTCTACTTTTTCTTCACAAGATAATGACGCGTCAAAAAGTAACGACAAACCCAGCACTAAAAACAACAATCTTGTAGTGGTCTTGACAGGACCGACTGCCGTGGGCAAGAGTGATGTGGCGGCTCGAATTTGTGCCAATCATCGGGGACTGATTGTTTCGGCCGATTCCGTCCAAGCCTACCAAGGCGTACAGATTGGGGCCAACAAACCAACCCCGGAAGAGCAACGAGAAACGCCCCATATGCTGGTAGATGTCGTCGATCAGGATACCAACTACAACGCCGCCGAATGGCAACGAGATGCCCTCCGTGTCATTGCCAAATTGTTGTCGCAAACTACCAGTGAGAATGATGATGATGAGAATGATGAAACACTCGACAAAGCTACCCAACAACGCCAAGAAATGATCAATCAAACCATTTTAGATGCCAAACGCCTCAAGGGATATCCAGACGCAGAACCCGTCCTTCCCGTTGTGGTGGGAGGCACCATGATGTACTTGCAATGGTTGGTACATGGGCGACCGGATGCCAGCAAACCAAGTCCTCAGGCGGTACAAAAAGCCCATGAGGTCATGGCCCCATTTCAAGAACAAGAGGATTGGGACGGCGCTGTACAACATGTGCAATCCCATGGACCCATTTTTGCGCAGCGCATCACCACCCTCTGTGGTCGCGATTGGTATCGGTTACGGAGAACCTTGGAAATTGCTTTGATGGTACAAGAACAAGAGCAACAACAAACATCTGACGACAACAACCAACAGCAACAACAAGACGACCTGATTGAAAAACTCTTTACAGGTCAACGAGAGAAAAGTCTCGAATCGTACGGGTACGACGTCCGCTGTTTCTTTCTCTGTCCCGACGATCGCATGGCGCATACTGCACTGGTCGATGAACGATGCGAAGTCATGATCACGAAGGGACTCTTACGAGAAACCACCGATCTCCAATTGGCAGGACAATTGCCTGACATGGCCGCACGAGCCATTGGATATCGACAAACCCTCGAATATCTGCAACGAGAAGGAGCCAAAGATGATGATGAAGATGCCTTTCAAGAATACTTGAATCAATTCACCACAGCCACACGACGCTACTCCAAAAAACAAATGCAATGGTTTCGAAAAGATGACAAGTTTGTATTTGTTCCAATTGTCATGGAAAACGAAAAGGCCACGCGAGTGGAAGCGGCCGCCAAGGCGATTCAGGAAATGATTCGTCTGCCCCGCAATGAGTATGAACGAGTGTGCTTTGCGGAGGACAGTGTTTCCGCCAAGACCATGAAAGACAATGAAGCCCAAGGAAAAGGGATGAAATTCTATCAGTTCAAACGGTATCACTTGAAACCGGGAACGGCAGAACTTGCCAAGGCATTGGAAAAAGCAGATGGTTGTACCCAACAAATTCAGGCCAAAAGGAGAGAAATGGTGAATGTAGTGGAGGGAATAAAATGATAATACAGGAGCTACTTTGTTGACTTATTTCATTGATCATGTGTGCGTGCAGGGTGACGTCACCGTTTGCTGCAGCTGGAGTTTTCGCCAAGTATCCGCCAATTACGCTATGATTGCTCTGGCAATGCCAATTCATTGCATCGTCTATCCTGTTTCAATAATTGTGGGCAACCATGGTGCTTGTATCGATAATAGGAGGGCATGTACTGCTGCTTTTGCTATGTGCGAGCCGAGTATCAGGGTTTGCGATTTCCCCTTCCACGTTTGGACCAAGGGAGAATAATGGTGTGACCTCGAAGCGCCTGCTTCCAATATGGAGCAGCAGCGGCGATGATGAGTCATCCGACGGCAGTAGTATAGACGCAATGCGACAAATGTTGGAAGGATCCTGGAATTCCGAAATGATGGGATTGCTACCGGCCGATCCCGAGGATGCTGCAAACGAAGCCGGTGGTTCGCTTATGACAGCGAAAGAACGTGGTCAGAATGTGGTCATGATCAATTTACTTCTGCCAAGTTACGATATTACCATGGGATCCAACGTTTACGACGAAGTCGAAGCTGTGAATTTTTGTGTTGCACTCAGCAAGTTCCTGGACGGTAAAGCCTGCATTGTGGTACGAGACAACAAGACTGTCAATTCGGTTTCGCGGGTGCTAAATGCCAGGAAGGCTGCAGCATTGGAAGAAGAAAGATATACCAAGGTGGCACCGATAGCAGATGAAACTGAAACAGAAGAAGAGGACGATGATGATGATGATGATGATGTCGACACTGAAGATGACGGCACTGAAGACGATGCTGACACTGAAGATGACGACAATGAAGATACGGTTGAGAGCCAAAAAATGGATAAAGAAACTGACAGCGCGGATGATTCTAAGAAAGAGGAACTAGACGATTTTCGACAACAACTCATGGCTGATTGGGGCGAGGACGAGCCAGAGGATGAGCCATCAGACGAAGTACAAGGAGATATCAGTGACAGCGAGGAGCTTCCAGCGGAATCTGAACCGCCACAACCTGAAGCAGAGGCTGAACCTTCGTTTCGAATGGCTAGCATGTTTGGCGATGCAACCTTCAAAAAAGGTCCGGACATGTTCGACAAAGTCATTGAGGCAGTCTCCTTTAACGCCCAGCCAAACGAAGACGAGGATACCCTTGTCATATTGTCAGCTTCCAGCGAGGAAGAAACCATTGGGGTCCGTGCTCTTGTGGCCAAGTTTGAAAAAACCAAGACGATTCTGTTGGTCAACTGCCAGTTCAACCCGGTTCCCCGTGAACTCATGAAAGCAGAAACAATCTACTATCTACTGCCCTTGGTAGCTAAACCCAAAGAAGCTTCCACACAATCAGAAGGATCCATGGAACAGCCAAAAGTAGTTGTCTTGCGAAGGTTCCCACGCGATTTTGAAGTGTACATGGACTTTGGAAAGGGCTTTGAACTGACGGAGAGTGTGGGCGTGAACCAGGTGGGAAGGACCGGCCCAACATTGGAATGGGTCGCAGGGAGAGTCAAGAGGCAAATGGATGCCCGCTCTTTCTAGGTGGAGTACCATACTGTTCAAAGGAAAGCGTGTGAAGTATGCGGTGCTTGGTTTGACTTTATGCACCACTGCAGTCCTCACCAGCTAATAGAGATAGAATCGAATCGTCGATGATTCTACAGAAACTCCACTGTCCTGGAACGTTTCGCAACGGTCGGCCATTCCCCGGGTGCATGTGAGGATTGTGGACAACTTATCGAGGCAGGTACTAAACGCACATAGCTATGATTACAAAGGTTATCCTGGATATGTGTTTGGTCAAAAAACACTTGGCGCTAGAATCGGTTCTCCTTGTTCCCACTGGAAAAGCTTCAAATGCGACGGCAAAGCTTCTCTGCTTTGCCAGCAATCACTTCCACAATTCTGAAAATGAAGCTGTAGGGAAGGGAAGCTTCAATGCTTCGGTTTCCACAGAGCAAGGCAAGACTATACCAAGGTTAGTTCCATAGACCAGATGCTTTAAATCTGTCTCCATTTGCATCGTGTTAACTACCGAATGACATTCCCAAAGAGACGAGGATCCTTTTGTAGTCTTCAGAGCATAGTGCCATCAAGGCGCAGCTTCTCAAGCACCGTTCCCAACAAAGGTGCTGATGAGTATGCAATCCGAAGCTAAGTACCAGCATTTTGTGAAAGACTGAAGTCCATTGTTCTTTGAGTCTGATCTTGCGACTCTTTCTCTTGAGGTTGCCCTTCACGCTTGCTGTCTGCCCCACACCCATAATAGCACAAAAGTAACAGTATATAGATGCCCACCAACACAAATACAGCACCCGCTATTTTCAGTCGACCCAGCGTTGCGGACGAAGCCAGCGAGGATATGACCCTGCAGGAATCACAGTCCCCAAAGGCGTCAATATGTGGCCAGTCGTCATCCTGGGACGGTCCCATCAAGGGGTCGAAGCGTGTGTAGTTGGCATCCATATCAAACAAATTCTCTTGCTGGACGCATAGTTCAACCTCTTGTAAGGCTGCTTGTCGTTCCTGTTCCGTGCAAACGCGTTTGCTGCATATCGTAGCCGAACATCCCTCCACCTTGAGAGAGGAATGACATTGCTTGGGTAATGTGCCCTCACTCATACCGGGACATGCCCACTCGAACCCCCAGTCCAAGTCGTAGGCAGCATCGTAGTAAAAGTGATAATGGTCCTTTTCATCGACTACTTCCATGTCTGCCTGTTCTTGAAATCGGACTTGTGTAATCCGCATTGGTCCCAGATAGTCAAATGGGGTCTTGACCAGAATGGAATAAACGAAATAAAGTACCATGGAAATTAGAATGGATGTCATTGCCAGCATTATCCCAATGAGTCCTTTCTTGGGTATAGCAGAATCCTCCTGATGGTTTATATATTTGATGGCAGCGACCAGTAAGACGATCAAAGAAACTGCCATTCCGATACTGGACAAGACGGTTGCTACAGTGGGGTCAATGCTTGGCCCCTCATCGTGCAGGCGATTTTCATTGACAACAACAAGGGTATCCTCCATGGTGTTGGCAGGGTGGGTTGAGGGGTAGATGGGATTGAGTGGAGAGCAATGGTTGTCCTGCTCAACAACGGGAAAGGTGAGGATCAGATCTCGATCCATGTTGTATCTGGCAAGGAAATAAAAGAAGCAAGGATGAATTGGGCAAAGAGTATCCATGACTGAAGGACCTGGCGGTACTGTTGGTGAAATCCAAGAAGTTCTCCTAATTCTTCCAGTCATGAGCTACCAGGTAACGGGATTACCAAGATCCATACAAGTCGAAGCCTTTTGTGTGGCAATCAAAAGCACAATCTGACTCACTCAACACCACCACAAACGGTTGGTCCTCGAGAGTACTTCGTACATGTACTAGTACTGCATAGCATATTCCTCTTGTCTCTTGGGATCGATTATCTACCAATCTTATCCAAGTAGAAAATAAAGATGGTTTGGGGACGAATAGTCGACGCAATATCCACTCCAAAGCTACCGGAGGGAGAACCCACAAAATTGCCTCAGTATTTTCCCGTGGAACCCAAAGGTTGCGAACGGCATGCCCAAACGCTGTTCGCTTGCTTGACCAATGAAGCTACCGAGAAGGCCCGAGACATGGAAAAAGCTGGGTTATTAAAGAGCTATTTTCCCGATGTACAAATGAAACCAACCGATGAGAATGCGGCCAAATTGGTGGCATCCGGTGCTGCCGCCGACAATCCGGACCTTCCCAAACCCGGCGAGAATCCATTGGATCAGTGTCGACTCCAAATTGCCTATTACCAACGATGCTGCGAAAGAGAACTGAAAAAGAAAAAGAATTGGCTGCTGACGGAGCCTTATCGAGTGCAAGAAGAATACAGATACAGCAAGACCAAAAATGAGGTTGGAAAGGATGACTAAATAATGGAATAAAGGAACTTACAGGAAAGGATCAAGTGATCGAGGTGCAACAACTCAAAATGCACGCAACAATCCACACAACGCAGACAAATTCTCAAACTAGATTGTCGTCATGAGTGGAAGCAACGGTCCAAGTTTGGCACTGTATCATCGGGAAAGATTGCATGATTAGGAAATACAGTAGAGATTATGATTCCAAAGTTTAGCTCTACCGGTACCGTACTAAAGAAGCAACCTCTCCTCAATTCGTTACCAAAGCTATATCTACTTAGAAAATCGTACTTAGCAACATCGTTCTCCTGGGAGAGACTGCCATGAGACCGAGGGCAGTACCAGGTGGCAAAGCAACTGTAGGATCTACTCAGTACAAGCTAGTCGTTACCCCAATAACTTCTAAGCACGAAAGCAAAAACGACCATGAGAACAGCAAGCACCAACGAGGGAGAAACGATAGAAACACGTGGTGTCGACGATGACACTTGAACTGGTTCCGTGCTCGTAAGGTTGGGAGCAGCAACATTGTCGCTTTTTGGAGACTGTGCTGTACTCGTCTCTCGACTGCTACTCACCGGATCGTCGTCGGTGGCAGTCTGCACCCACTGACACATGGATTTGACTAGTTTCTTCTCCACCTGCTTTTGTTTCTGTTGCTGTCCTTGCAGACTTTGCCATTGTTTCTTGGCTTGCTTGTGATTGGGATCATACTGGAGCAAACGTTTCGTGTCGGCAATGGCATGTTGGAATTTGGCTAGACCTCCTTGGGCCTGACTCCGCAGCAAGAGAGCCGTCTGTTCCAAGCTTGTCAAATTGTTGTTGTTGTTGTTGTCTTCTTCTTCTTCCTTGTGATGGTTGGCAATGGTCAATGCCAACGTGCTGGCGAGGACGGCACTCTTGAAATAAAGTGGCCGCGATGTCATATGCTTGGCCAGCTCGGCGAGTTGCAGCATGCATCTCGTGAGGTTGAGCAGAATTCGCTCCTGGAGGTGTTCCTCGTCATCGTTGTAGAGAATACAGAGATAAATGTCGGCCTCGGATATTTTCAAATCTTGTCCATCTGCCAGGGAGATCTCAATGCCCTCTTCGTCGTCGTCATCATCCAAGCAATCCACATCGGCAATCTTGGCATGTCCTCCTGCTTTCATCACAATGGCGGATCCCACTTGTAAGATGCTACTCAGTCGCAAGGCAGCTTCGTAGTAGCTGCAAGCAGCCGAAGCATCCCCCAGTCGCAACAGCTGATCGCCTCTTTCTTTCCACACAGCCACATCGTCAGAGTGCTTTTCTGTTGTGAGTTCAAAATCCAACAGTGCCTGCAGCTCGGATAGTTCCACCGTGGTTTCTGTCTCGTCAGTGTCTTTTCCGTCCATCACAGGAGCCACGAGAAAAGGTCGCTTCAGCCGTCGCTTGGGCTTTCCAACAGTACATGTAGAAGCATTGAACGAGATTGGCTCAGGAGCCAAAGATTCCCAAATGACACACGCCGTTTGGTCATCGCCTTGCAGTGTAGCGATCGTTGCTCTTCCGGTGGATTTGGGAACCTCGGGACGGGGTAGACGCACCGTAGCACCCACTTGAAAGCTGGGAGTGGTGCTCATGGTGGTTGATCGGTGATCAAGTGCTTGAGCGTTTCGGCGCCTCCGCCTCTTCTCGTGTTTTGTTCAAAGCAGTAGAATGCAATTTGTTTTACTAGCTACGGTAGCTACCGGTTAGGTAGCTTAGCATTTGCTGCCGAAACAACAATATTTTTATTGTTATTCCCAAGCTTGCAGGTGCAAATTTGAGTGCGGACCTGGAAGGTGGACAAAACTTTGAAAGTTGGCTGCGAATGTCAGAAAGTCTTTCAAAGGCACCAAGAAGGACGCAACAAGTTGAAACAGGAGACTGATGACTCTTTCCAGGGAGATCGTGGGAAACTGCATAATCGGTAACGAGCAGAGCACCCGAGGAGGTGCATGCCCAGTTGACTGACTGTCACTCCTTTGCTTCAGGGAGTCTTTAGTATTCTCCTCCAGGCCTCCTCCATCAAGTTTGCCTGTACCACTATCCGGAGGCAGGCAACATCTGATCGGAGAAGGGGAAAGAGAGCGCGTTCTTGTACGACCGCCACCGGGCAAAAGGTTCAGATTGCATGGAGCTGCACTAGTTAGTGAGAAGTGAGCACTGCGTTTGCTTGGCGGATAAAAGAGAGCACACGGCAATGAAACGAGGGCTCTTGCCCAGATTGAACGAGAGATCGAGCGGATGTGAAAGCAAGGTCCAATAAGGCTTTGTGCGTGTTCTAGAAGGATTGAAAGGCAGCATGACCTAAGCTGGACAGCAAAGGCGGTGGAACGGTTCAGGTCGATCGTTAGAAACGCGGATGCATGCTGGTCATCCATCCGCGTTTCTAACGACTCGAAGATGATCGAATTGTCGACAGTGTTGCTTCGGGTATCACTAGCAGACCTGTCCGAAAATGAGATGGCATTTGTAGCTAGAGCACAATACTTCGGCTTTTGTTGGGGAAAGTTCACAAGGGTACCGTGCCCGCATAAAGCGGCACGCCTCCAGACGCTGCTACCTCCCATCATTACGTGGAACACTCTGCTTTCGTGAGGGTATTCCTCTAGATTACATGCATAAGCTATCACCATGGAATGCGACGAGTAGATTGTTTGATTCATTTTCTTTCATGAAGAACCCACTAATTCCACCGAGTGGTGTGCACTGGAAGCGATCTGACATACCGCTATGTGCTCAAATAATAAATTCGGGGTCAAGCTTCAGCCGCCCTCCCAACCATTTTGCGAATTGTTGATTGACTTGGCTATCCCACCACAGCACACAGGAAGAACTGTCTATGAAATGATGCAATTACTCCCCGAATTCGTAAACGTAGCTTCATCTAGCGGCACGCCCTTTTGAGACCTCCAGAGTTCAATGACCTCGACAACCTTTTCCACAAACCCACCAGCTGCCACGACATTATCGGTAGCCGTGTCGGTGATGAATCGACCTTTCCTATCCAGAACTACCAGTGATGGGATATTGGCAATATGACACTTTTTGGACACCGATGTCTTGTGTTTCTGGCTTTCCAGGCCAACCAAGGCATATCTCGGTAGGTCTTTTGAAACTCGTCCAAATCTCGATCAGAACTAATGTACACAATCTCAATATCCACTTTCTTGAGCTTTTCCTGGTTGGCCTTGTCCTTACAAATCGCATAAAAGTCCTTCAGCAGGGGAGTGAATCTCTGACAGGAAGGACACCAAGCACCTTGGAATGAAAGAATTGATAGATAAACATATGACAAGAAACAAAAAGTGCCATGAGGCGAATCGAATCGAATAACCAAATCAAAGACACCCTTCTACTCGCTTGCTAGGCCCGTCAAAAGGCGGATCCTAGCTAGCAGGGTTGCATACACCACTTCGTACCTGAAAAATAGAGCACGATGAAATCCTTCCCCTTCAAAGCCTCATCCGTCTGGACGGAGGGACCATGATGAAAGAACGAGTTCTTGAAGTTTCGAAAGTTGGGAGTCTCTATGTATTCCCCAATTTTCGACAAGAGCATCGGACCCAACAATGCTTCAAAGGTACTTGGCTTCTTCTTCGGCATCTTGCTTTCTTGTTTTGCTCTATCTATCGTTGTGTCTGTTCTTCTCTCTATTCCGAGACGAGCTTGTCTACTCGCCGCCCACCTCATTCATGCATGTCATCCATGTCCATGTCCAGGTGGGTTGGGGCACGTTACTCTACAAAGTTCTCTTTTTCAGGGCTGACCCCCCCTGTGTCACTAGTTCTCATGACTGACAAGTGAATGTGCTTTGTGGCAGTTTGAAGCCGACCCTAATAACCGCAACGACCAACGCCACACGACATGTTGAAATGTGAGGATGTCAAGCTTGCTTCAAGGACTCAACAGAATGAAAAGGCTTCTAGCCAATCATATTATAGAAAAGATGTCGGATGCCGGCAGGCTTGCCCGACATTTATGCGAAATGTCGTGTTGAAGTTGGTGATTCCGACACGTTTTACTATAGAATCTCAGTACAAATGATTCGGAACACTTTGAGCCAATCACATCACTCCCGACATGTTGTTAAATGGTATATAGACATGAATATATTTTATGATCTACAATAGCCCCAGTCGGGCATCCTCGGTTCTGGCTTGATTCTGACATGTTTCAACATGTCGTTGTCGTGTGGCGTTGCGGTTAGGGTCGGCTTGAGACAGTGCTGCCAATTAGGATCCAGTATTCAGATTTTTTTTTCTTCGTGAAAATAAATACTAAATAGATACGTTAAGGAGCGAGGGGGGCGAGGCTAGGCAAAGCAGTGGCTGCGGTGGGGGGTGGCTGGTGTGGTGGGCAGATTGTTCATTTTTATATCTATGAAGTTTCTTCATCTATCTTTCATGACAGGCATCTTAGAGAGCTCGAAACTAGCCACATAGCATGTTCTACTGGTCGAAGACAATATACAGACACCATACATAGGAGCAAAGCAGTTCCGTCCCAACACCACGTATCTCATTTTACACCCAACAACTAGAGAAGTCAACAGAAACCACCCCAGATAGGCTCCGATACCACGAACGAGCTGATATGGGCTCCAACCATACAAAGTTCCGACTCTCTATAAAGTTCCGTTTTTTTCTTAATGCTGGAGGGGGGGGTGGAACTTTAGTGAGTGTTGACTGTACTGGGGGATCCAATAGTATTTATTTAGCCCCATAGTATAAATTTAATTACAGTCACAGACACAACCGGCCGGCGACTCCAAACTCCAATCCGCGACCCCAAACCCACTTGGCGTGAACAAACGCAGCCAGACCCCGATGGCACGAAGATAGAAAACCATTCCGAGGGTTTTTCGGGATCATAAAAAATCCCTCGGAAGTACTCAGTAGCCCTCAACCTACACAAGCAACGCAACAATGGTGGATACGACGACAGTGATCGCCGAAGCCTGACGAAATGAGGGACGAGTGATGCATCCAATTCAAGGGCAAGCGAGTGCCCAAGGAATATCTATAGATACACGCAGAGACTTCCACATGCGCACTTTTTTTATTTTTTATTATATAATTTTATTGTATTTTGCTGGTGCTGATTTCATAAAGCAACTGGTTTGCACAGTGTGGATTGGGTTTCCTTTCTTCGCTAAGTAACTAGAAGCGTTTTGCTAGGCAGTGGTACCACCTACAACAAATTATGTCGTCACGGACTGATCCGCCTTGCCGTTCCTCTGCTCTGTGACCACCCATCCACCAATCCCCGCCACCCCTCGTTGGTCAGTCCCATTCTCGAAACGGCACGCCCGCTTCTGATTGTTTAGCGACTATATTTCTTCTTTTGAACATTGAAGATGGGCAAAGTTTGATCCTCTACGCCATCATCATACGTTTTGAAACCCCCGCAAGTATTCAATGGCTTGCTCCCCTCGGTTTTGGCTGAAACTGTCAAGGAATCGGAACTAATACCAGTAGATCGATCCAAGACTTTCGTCTGAAATTGCAGCAACCCTGAAACCTCGTGGGCATCGGCATTTGGAATACTGGAAGTCTTTGCCTTTTTCTTCTTCGGCTCGCCCTCGTTGTTCTCCAGACCACGTAGCAGGGACCAAATGACGAGTCTCCGGGTGAACGTTGAGAACTTCCAAGAACGGCACTCCGTAAGAGAGCTTCATATCGTCCGATAAAGTCGACAAAACATGGTGGAAGTAAAAAGGAGCCCCGTTCTCTACCGAACAAAAGATAGTCCCACAGTCACCACCATCTGTGCAGGGTTCCGTGGCCGGTCCGGAACTACGTAGTCCAATGTCGCCTTGGAAGCTGTGCTCACCGGAAGATGATTTCGAAGGATCGTGAACAGAGGCCATTGCACCGCGGCGTTGCGCCCCAAACCCAATAAGGGTGGATCCGATGGAGGGCGTCTTGATCAAACAAATAAAGTCTTCGTCAAGTGTAACGTGAGATTGATTCGATAAGGTAATCCGCATGGGATGATACTCATCCGGTTGGAGTTCCATTTGGAAGACCAGCGAGTCCGTATTGTTGGAAATAGACGTCACGCTTCCGATCTCAAACATGAAGTATTCGACTTTCTCGAGTTCCTCATCGGGGACAGTGATTGGCTCGCTATGAGCAAAACGAAAAACCGAGTCGCCGACCGAATGACAAAGGTGGCCGATCGTCAATCCATAGCATTTGGTGCCTTCAGGGTTTGCGAAGCAGAACGACAAAGTCGCCCCTTCTCCTTTGTCGTTCAGCACCCAATCGCCACCAGTCAAAGGGCCGTCACCAGCACTACGCACTATATATATATTGAATTACTTATTTAGGTTAACAACCTATTGGTCCCCGGAGGACCTTTTTCCTAACGCTGCAATAGTTGAGCCGAGGGCCCAAATAGCTGAGTCGTATACCATTGATGAATTGCACGATAGTAAGATTCACGGTGCACACCAAGCATCAACACTGAAGGAGGATATGCCTCATAGTAGCACGGCTACACTATCCTATAGTCTCACCGCCGTTCACCTCCGCCCCATGAACAAGGGGCAGGTCCCTACAGCTCTACTTACAAAGGAAGTGTGCATCTTCCCATCATGACCTGGAGCGCGGTGGCCTAGCCAGGATTTAACCTATTGTAAGGGCGCTGATCGACAACAGTCATCTTCGATCCACCTCCACCACAGGTGCGTCTGAGTGATCAGGTCCCATGCTGTGGCCATTGCCTTGTCGTGCAGGTCAAGATGCCAGCAGAGTCCATAGGCGGTGGCGGACCTAAGACTGGACCATGTCAGGGTATGACCTATCCAGTGGGCGACCCATGTCAGGCAGAAGCCAACAAAGAGCCATGCGATAGGGCCAAGTGACGCACTGGCAGACAGTGGCTCCAAAGGGGAGGCACAGTGCCTGCTGGGGCGGTGTGGACTGTAAGAGGGGTTTTGGGGTGAATGTTGGAGGGGAGGTTGTGGGCTGTAGATGGTATGGTGGTGGAGGGAGTTGGGTAGGGTGTGTTTGCTATGGGAGGCATGATGGTGGTGTGGAGGGTGTAGTCTCCTGTGTGTTGACTGTTGGGTCGTGTGCAACTCAAGCACAGGGAGTGCTTGTGAGGTGGTGAGGAGGATTGATTCAAGGAATCTATTCAAGGAGGACATGCTCTGGGGCACTGGCATCAGGGTATGGATCAAAGCTGTTGGGTGGGGATGGCCACTGGTTCAGAGGCTGGGTCCCAATCTAGTACAGTTACCACAAACTGCCAAAAGGAAGGGATCAAAGCAAAAGGCTGATAGGGATTCTTTCAGGGAGGACTGGAGAAGTCACGCTATAGCCAGTAGAGGCAGTGGTGGGGGATCAAGGGGTGTTGTTGGTTGATGGGGCTGTGTTATTGGTTGACACTGTGTTGTCTCAAAGGCTGGTACTCAATCTGGTGAAGGCCACCACAGACTTCAGCAGAGAGTCAAGCCAAGATTTGTAGAGGGTACTCGATTCAGTGGAATGGACAAAGACTGAGGAGTCACTCAACAATCAGCTAGAGAGGTAATAGGGTCAGGCGGGGTTGATATCTGAGCCACACCGCTGCAGTTCTGTCTGGGGCTCAATCCTTTGGAGTCAGACAAACTCAGTAGGAGAGTCAGGTGCAGGAGCAGAGAGGTGGCTGGTTCAATAAGGGGGTGTTGCACAATCTATATGTGGTACTAGAGGGCAACTTTTGTTGGTTCTTGTGGGGTGAGATCCTTTGGAGAGGAGCTGGTATCCCAGGGGGGGCTGTAACCAACCAAGAAAGCAGCGAGCCTGGAGATAGCAGAACTAAAGTCCTTACAGGAACTCTGTTGTTGTTTGTTGTTCCTCTGGGAGGGAGTTAGATATCAATGGGGGAGTGGTAACAGTAGCAGGAGGTATCAGTGCCAACAAGGACGTCGGGAGAAACCACTAGTGGCAGTGAAAAGTAAGAATACAGGTGTAATTCTCTTCTCGGTGGTCACTGCAGGTATTCGTGAAGTCCTTCTTGATAGGAGAGATTGATCGATTCACGAGTAGCGAGTCTTGGATTCGATAATTCGATTCGATTCGCGATTCGGATTCGCGATTCGGATGAGTCACGTTGCCTTAGGGGTAAGGTTAACCGAGCCTGTTGGTGTTGGTGGAGAGGAGGAGGATCGTTCGAAAAAGAGGATCGGTCGCAATGGGATTTCGTCGGCCGTCAGGAGCGGAGTGCAGAAAACAACAAATACGTATGGGAATTGTTTTCTGTACTGTGTGGGGAAGGCCGGAGACTTTCTTCTTGTGTTCAATTTCTTCCAATTGGCCGTCGGCGGTCGAAAATAGAAAAACCGCCCGATCTCGTAGGTTTCAATTGGGATGGCTTTCTAATCTGAACCGGGGAAGGCCGTTTTGATAGTCGCTTGATAGAGAGGGTGCGCTTGATAGGAATACCAGGGGAGGTGTCGATCCTGTCAACTGGAGGGCTTGAATGAAAGATAAAGAGAGGAAAAAGGGATGTGTGTTTTCTGTGATGACGTTGGGTGGATTCCTATAGTAAAACAGTACTCTTCAACAAGATACAGATAACAGGCTTCCTAGGTCCTTTCGCTTCGTTCAATGCTTCCAATGGGTCTAATAGGTGTGGTGTGGTATGGAAGTGACCGTCGTATGGTTTCGTTGTTGCTATTAGTGTTTTTGGTTTACAGATCCAGCGGCAGGAGTCAGTAGTTGCTCCCGCTTGAAAAGTGTCACCGAGCACTTTACGCACTTTTTTGGTTTTGTTGGTAACACGGCTGGATCGGTCTGGTGTCCATTGCCGATC
>CAICTM010001138.1:0-27574 GCA_903772945.1 Seminavis robusta | reverse complement strand
GTCTAGCTACTAGCTATGCGTAGCAAGAGGTTGCTTTGGTTGCTACCGCTGCGGTTGGTTTACGAGCGAGAAGAAAATGTTTCACTCGCAAGAAGCCAGCCATTTGTGCACGTGAGAATTTGTTTATTTCTCTAACGGTTCTACCGGTATCCATGACTGACTGTGACTCGACCCAGAGGAAAAGATACAGTCGCAAACCGTAACCGTGATCGAAACCGTAACCGAAATCTTACCTGCCAAACTCTCGCCAATTCGTCCACGCCTACGTGGCGTGGAAGCGAAACGTCCAAAGCCCTAAATTAATTGTTGCCGGTTGCTCGCACGTCTTGTGGTCCAAAGATAGACTATGAATAATGCTATAAAGGACACCGGAGGTGTAATAGATATACCGGGCGAGCTGACTTAGTAATATTGTTGAAGTTTGGCTGAAGGTAGTGTCATTAGATTTTCCGTCTGAGAAAGAGGCGTGGTAGCTTACGGGAGCTGAGAGGCGTGCAACATGAGACGTTAGATTTTTCCGTCTGAGAAAGTGGCATTGTAGCTTACGGGAGTTTAGAGATGTGCAATGTGAGACGTTAGATTTTTCCATTTTAGAAAGTGGTGTGGTAGCTTACGGGAGCTTAGAGGTGTGCAACGTGAGACGTTAGATTTTTCCTTCTGAGAAAGTGGCGTGGTAGCTTACGGGAGCTTAGAGGTGTGCAACGTGAGACGTTAGATTTTTCCGTCTGAGAAAGAGGCGTGGTAGCTTACAGGAGCTTAGAGCTGTGCAACGTGAGACGTTAGATTTTTCCATCCGAGAAAGTGGCGTGGCAGCTTAGGGGAGTTTAGAGGTGTGCAATGTGAGGAAAATATTCAGGATCCGTTGCTATAAGAGAATGTGTAAGAAATGTGGGGGCCCAAGAGGGGGCTTCGTTTTTAGATAAACTCTAACCCTAAGGATAACCAACCAAGCAACCAACCACCACCACAATAAACGTGTTCAGAGATCACCGGGGTCTGCCCGGTATATATTTATTTTATTTATTGTGATGAGGATCAGTGAACCTGGAGTACTGTAACCGAAAGAAGACAAAGATGGATCCTGAGGTAGAGCGGATCCTGGTGGAAGAGCTCCATCATCTGGACGGTGATGAGGAAGACGATCTCTTCTGTCTGGGGGATGTCACTGCTGCTAACCCCAGCGTCGAGCAGGAACCAAAGGCAGACCCAAGCTTTCAAGATACCACTATTATTGACAATGGAATGGATCCAGAAAACGTGGAAGATAGTGCCGTGGATCACGTCAGTTTATCAAAGAAGAAAGATGATAATATTGACGATCTCAGGGCGTTTCTGGAGCGAGTTCTTCCACAAGCCACGGTTTTGGGACTCGTACTAGCTCTTGCTGGAGCCATGCAAGTGGCAGAATGGAAGCAACTCTTTCATCTTCATCTGGAAGTGACAATGGGTGAAGAACAACAACGCGTTTCCATTCCAGGAACGGCTCTTTTGTTTTTTCTTGCAGTGGCGTCTTTTCTGATACCGGTACAACACTTCAAACAACAACCACAAAACAAACAGGACTTGGACATTCAAAATAATAATGGATGTACAAGACCACTCACACAGACGCTTGCAGAGGAAGAAATCCAATCGTCGAGATCATCAAACGATATTGATATTGTTTTAGAGGAAGAATGGGAAAAACAGCAACATGACTGTCGCTGCCAACTGGCGAAAGTGTTGGGTTCGATAGGTGCACCCATTTTGAGCCCCAATGGACAAGTCGTCACAACAACGCTACAAGAAACATCCAACCATGACCAAATTCCTTCGCCTTCTAGTAGTACTGCTACATGTACGCATGATGCAATGATAAACGACGAAAAGAAGGAGCCGACCTTTAAAAAAGACAAATGGCATCCAACTCTCGTACAAACTGCCAAAGCTCACACCCGGCTCATTCACACCATGGATACCACCATGGAGATTCTCAAAGTGGGCGCAGCGTTACATCTGGGAGCCACGGAACGGACCGCCGAACGCGTCGAAAGAGCCCTTTTGGGAAGACAAACAACAAGGCTCCAAAACAGCAACAACGGCATTCCTCGAAACGACAAAACATCGTCAACAACAATGCCGGTATCGTTTCCGACCATTCGAAATCTCCTCATGGATGCCATGTTCCATCAGGTGGAGTCCTTGTTGATGGTCAACAATAACTACAACAACAAGGAGGGTATTATTAATATTTCGAAAGAAGACGTACTGGGAGAAGTCCCTCCCGTCATTACTCTGACGTGGCTCCGAGAATCACGTCAACAATTGGCAGGATTATTGAGTCATGTACTCGAGGAACTGTGCAGCGCTCCAACCCAAAACGAATACAATAGCACTGCTGGCAACAATCTACTACTACTCCTGCAGTCCAAACGAACCGCCAAAGAGTTGCAGGTACACCTGCTACATACACTAGATCTGGACGAAAGTCAAGGAGTTGTTGCAACCGAGACTGCTCCCGAGTCGTCATCATTGTCCGCGCCGCTGAAAGAGCGCTTGGTAAAGTTGAGAGCTCATTACCAGAAGGTGTTTGTTGCCCTGTGGGCCATGGAAGATTCTGCAACAACCAGCACAGAACAACAAGATGGTGCCATTATGAGTCTTGAAACAAAAGATTGGTGGGCCCGGATGAACGAAATCAACGATGAAATCTCCGTCGTGCTCGAGTGTATAGATCATGATTTTTTCTTGGAGGAGGAGGAGCCAGCATCTGAGGAATTGGCGGACCAGGAAGGTGGAATGGCGATACCAACCAAGGGTGCACAGAGCTACACTGTTGATACAGGTGCAACGGCAAACATACAACTCAAATCCGTTGCTGCAGCAGCAAAGCCCACCAAAACATCTGTATTCTCTGGCAAAGGTGCCAAACAGCCAGAACAAACCCGTCAGAAGAAGGCATCCGTGGGTTCCAAGAACAGCGACACACAATCATCCCCCGCTGTTCTGCAGGCCGATCCGGTGGCCCAACACTTTTTGCTGAGTGAATTGCGGACCAGATTGCAAACGTTGGCTCTTCCCGAGGAAGAACACGAAGTGAACCTCGATGTCAACGACCAAAACGAAACATCGTCGCTGTCACAACGATCCCAATCTTCTCAAACCAAGACAACAGCCATCCCCTTGTTTGGAGGTGCAGCGGGCTCGCTTTTGGTTGGAGACCTGAAGAACGCCGTCAAGCTACTAGGGAATGAGGTCGAGGATGACAGCTTGTCAGTTGGAGGTGATGAAGGGAACTGATGGCTGTCAAATTGCAATGCAGAACTTACAATGTTGTAAATCATTCGACCCATCAGGATGCATGGAAGATAGACATGATGACGCTAGGAAACACCAGGAGGCTTACTGTTTTTCGCCCATACAGTGCTACCTTACCATTTCAACCATATTCGACCGCAACATCCGTGCACGGGCGTCCCCTGCATTCACTCGTCATCCGACCACGGAAGTTAGCAGATAGAAGTTAGTTACCCGCGGCTGCGGCGGTCGCTACCCCACTCCACATACCATTAGCTTCCAACGTGAAGCTCTGATCCTTCGGCAAGGCGGTCATCGTGTATTCTCGCCAGAGCCTGCAAGCAGTGAACCTTCTTCACTTCACGGTCCTGCGTGCATCGTACTGTACCGGTAGGATGTAGAGTGGACCAGAGGTATCTTTGAAGGTATCGCCGTTGCTTCTTTGATGCTTGCCTCGTATTATCAGCGGCCAGGCCTGGTCTAAAACAAATGGATATTCTTGATCCTGGATTCAATGTCCGGTGTCCTCCTCTTCCTGTGAAACCTTTCCAAGTTTGCGGTGATAAGGTGGCTGAGACTGATGAGAAGAGTAAACATTCAGGGCGTCTTTGTGCTTGGCCACAACCAAATGAGGATCTAAGCTAGCTAGCTTGATCTGGCACTGCATCGGCAGAAAGTGAACTGGGGAGGCAGTCCTGCGAAAGGATATCTATGCTGCGACGTGCCTAGCTAGCCAGGTCACAATTAACTTCTGAAGAAGTCGATTTTCTAAAGATACGCAATGTACCGTACGTGCATTGCAGGGAATGGTGCAAGGAATTCAAGGACGTTTTCAGACTGAAGAGATGAGTACCTGTACAGTACAGTACTGGTACCGATTTTTAGTTTGGTCTTCATCCGGTCCTGGGTTCTGGATTTTCCGCATGAACACTGTCGCAATGGAAAGATGGTTGTCGATGCGAACATTGGAGGTATGGACCAGCAATATATCTGAAAGGTACCTGTTCGTTTCTTGCGCTGCCGCAACATCCCTCCACCGCCTCGTGCCGGTACCGCTATTTAGTTGCAAAAGGCGCTGCCGACCAGGATGCTCTAAAAGAGATGAGACGTACCGGTACAATGAACGACGAGTACACATCCTTGACTGGTCTGCAGGGACAGCACCTTCACAGGTTTGAATCTTTTCCATCCGACTCCTTCCAAGAAGATCTGGGATCCCAAGAAAAATGAGGGGATGTTTTGGAGCTCTCACAATTCGAATCGAGGCTTGCAATTTTGCACTTGCTGCGAAAACGTATTCTCGACCATGAAGCTCTCGTTCGCAATCTTGCTTTTCGCCTCGGGGCTCAACGCCGTCAAAGGTCAGAGTTTCGTCACCGCTTCGACCAACTACTGTGATGCCCATGTGGAACAGTGTCTTGAAGTTACAGAGTCGGAATGCAGTGGGAGTGAGCTGACCTTCTGCCTTCAAGACAAGAGCGGCTCGAGTTGCGACGATGGAACTGGAAGCTGCGTTTGCAAGAGCGATAGCAGCAACAGTGAAACCTACTCTCACATCAACATTTATGTGGATGGGATTGACTTGTCTGCAGAATCATCTCGTCTCTCAGACACAGGTTTTGCAGATACCTGCAATGATTCCTCTGGGAGCAGCAAGGGGTGTGGGTTGGTTGATTCAAGTGGCACTCCAGCACAAGGTGTCAAATATGAATCCACCAAAGGTGGTCTTTGTGTGACAGTACCTCTGGCAAGTGATGGAACACACCCTAAAGTTGTGTTTGGTGTCAAGGATCGTGGAAGTTGTGGCATTTATGGTTCTGCTGGTTCGTGGTCATGCTCAACGGACTGTCATTGTGGTGGAAATCACGCCTGTGTCTTTGAGACAGCATCTTCATGCTCTTACAGTGGTCCTGCAACAACTACTGACCCGCCCACCGAGCCCCCAACTGATGCTCCGACGGCAACCCCTACAGCTTTTCCAACTGCAACCCCTACCACTGCTCCGACTGCAACCCCTACGTCCAGTCCTGTTGCGGGCAGCACTCCGACGACTTCTTCGCCCACGTCGAGCCCGGTGGCAGGCAGCACTCCGACGACTCCTGCTCCTACGGACGGGGTTTCGTGCTCTGATTACGATGCCGTGAATACGAATATCTTTTGCTATTTCATCAAATGTCACTACGATGGTGGATTTTCAACTCCTTCCAGCGTCAGCTTTACCAAGACAAGTGACAGTTGCACCTGCCCAGACTGGGACTATTGCCGTTGGGGCCCCAATGAGGAAGAATCTGTGGAAGGTGTTGTGGGTAGAAGTGACGGAGAAGCCCTAGTCCCGGTGCCTCGTGGTGCCTTTGGAAACACATTTGAAGTCCATGCCGGGGGCACTTGCTTTGATGTTACTTGCGAAAGTGATGGAAGCGCAACCGCAACTGAAAAGGACACCTGTGGCTGGTGTCGTGGCGGAGGCGGAGGTGGCTGGGGAAACTGTGCGACGACAGCAATGATGACGAATGCCGAGGAGGATGGGGTTGTGGCGGCAATGGCCACGGTTTTGGCAAGCCAAACTGCTTCTCTGGAAGCACTGTAGTACACGTTGAACACAAAGGAGACATTCAATTGAAAGACCTCCACGTTGGTGATAAGGTTTTGACTGGGAAGAACAAGTTTGAAACTGTCTACAGCTTTGGTCACCACCATGATGATTTGGTCGGAGATTTTTTACAGATCCACACTGCTCAGACAGAAAAGCCTCTGGAGATAACAGAAAACCACTTGATTTTCTCCTTGGATGGTGAAGGCAAAGAAATTGCTGTTCCTGCAGGAAAACTACAGGTTGGAGATCTTGTCTTGTCAAATGGATCAACGAAAGAGGTCACAAAGATCACTTACACCAAGAAGGAAGGTGTCTACATGCCGCTGACACCATCTGGGAAGATTGAGGTGGATGGCATTGTGGCATCTGCCTATGTTTCTCTCCGGGAGGAAGCACCCAGTACCATTGAAACGACAACTAACATCTTTGGGATGACTGAGCAAGCTCTGTCCCACTGGTGGCTTGCTCCTTATCGCATGCTTTGCCTCGGTGTAAGCTCCAGCTTCTGCCGTGAGACTGGAAGTACCAACCACAGTGATGATGGAATCCTCCCATGGCTTGGTGTTGGTCTTCAGTTCGCTCACTTTTCTGAATCAGTTGGTTTCTGGGTCCGCTCTGTTGTCATTGGGGTGCCCACCTTCTTGGCCTTTGGATTCCTTGCTGCCATTGAAACCCTTCTGGGAGGGCCAAGTGTAGCTCCTCTCGGATTGCTCCTTGCTGGTGTCTGTGCGTACTATGGTTACAAGAAGCAGATGAATGAAAAAACCTGGCGTGACGTCCATCCCAAGAAGACGAAAGTGGCCTAATTGGATTCCGTAGAAAAGAGAGTTTGTGTTGTGTTGTGTTGCGAATTTAGTGGAGAAGATTCATTGGACCGCATAGAAAAGAGTGTCGTTACTCGATGAATCATCAAGCGGGTTCTGGAAATGGCACAAGCATAGGAAGGTAGTCAGAACGGGGGCGCCGGACCTGGCCTTGAGTATCATGTTTCCTTGAAACTAACTAGCTAATAGTCTCAGCTACGTTTGATGCAAGTAGGACAAAGTAGTTGATTGGAGCACGCTGCCCTACAGTCGACACTTACTTCTTTATGGATTGCCGTTTAGCTACGCACGACTCTCGGACAAGACATCTTGCAATGCCGCTTGCACATCTTCCTTGGGGATGAAACTAAACCACTCGTCGCAGGAAGCTCGTGCGGCCTGCAGACAGGCCAAGACTTCGTTGACATCTACTTCCCCGGATGAAATCTGGTAGTCAATCTCAGCTTTGGCATCGTCCATGTTTTGCAAAACTTGATTGCGATACAAGTCTCTCAAATCCAAGTCACTGACGACGACGGTATTGACATCGGGCAAGGCATCGTTTCGGACCAGCGCCTTCCTTTCGGCTCCTTGGACGTTGAGTTGATAGGAGTCTCCAAAGACCAGGTTGTTGGTGTAGGCATTAAATGCTGCTCTCATGGCATTGTTTCGTTCTAGATTGCGCTGTCGTCCTCGCAGTATTTGAAAGGTGCGTTGGTCACCCCATTGTTGGAGTGATGTATTCAACCGATCATAGGGTGTCGTGTAATCAATGCCAATTTCTTTTCCCTTTTCCTCTCGCTCCTTGCGTCGAGCAGCTTGCCATGCCGCATTGGTGTCAATTTCCAGATATCGTGTGGACAACTTGAGTTCGTCGGGTGTCATGAAGGATGCTGGTTGTTGCGCCAAAAACTCTCTCAATGGTTCCCATACAAGACTTGCAGCCCCTTGTGGTGCCGTCTTGGCAGCTTGACAGAGTTCAATGGCATTGTCAATGTAGAGCTTGATGCGAGTGGCTGGTCGCAGCAGTTCAATAGGACCTCGAACATCGGATGCCAACGCGGGGGATGCCTGAACGAAGCTGCCCACAAGACTTGCCAGAGCGATTGCCCCCATGGATCGTCGAGCGGAATCCACAGAATTAATAATGTCTTCCGCTGAACCTTCAAATGATTGAGAGATTTTCAAGGCACTGGAAGATCTTTCTTGCAGAGCATTTTGAAAGCTAAAACCAGAACAACACTGAAGACATCCAGAAACCACCAATGCCAACCCCAGGTTCACTTTCCACGATTTTCGCATCTCGTTGTTACTCTCTCCTTGTTTGGAGAATGTAATGTATGTACGATAGGTCTTGGGCTTCGACTTGATCTGCCAATTCAGAAATGAGACTGAATCACCAAACCCCTTTTACAAGCTCCATGCAGAGGACTGAGTCACCCATCCATGGTTCAGCAAGGCATCAGCCTACGGACTCGAGAGATGAAGGTGTCATGATAGTGCTGATTTGTTGGAGGTTGCAAAGGGCTGAGTCAGTTTATGCGTACTTTATGCATACTTACGACATTGCCCTCAACGGACTGGAGCGGCTGATAATCCGCGAATCGTGGCACGATCCGCGGATTTAACGGTTTTCCACGAATCCGCAATCCACGAAACGATCCGCCGATCCGCGAATAACCGCGAATAACCGCGAGAATCCGCGAGATTTAAGAACCAACTCCTCTATATCTTTTAAAAGTGGCATCCTAAATCTCGCGGATTTTCGCGGTTATTCGCGGCCGCGCTCGCGGATTCGCGGAAGAGGTGCTCGCGAGTCCCGTTTTCAGGCGCTCCTGAGGGTCTTTCACACTTTTATCGCTGTATGTGTGTGTGTGTGTGTGTGTGTGTGTGTGTGTGTGTGTGTAGGTGTGTGTAGGAGTGTAGTCGTTGAGTGCTGGTAGAGTGTGATGTTGTGTGAATGTGTGTAGACACTACTAGAGTTAATCTACGACGAATCTACCATTGGATGTTTATCCATGGGGTATACCGTTGCTTGCTGATTTCCAAATTCTGAGCTTAAGAATTTCGCTGTTTGCTTCATCAGTGGAGCAAGCTGGGGATGGCAAAAGATACAACCGGGTAGGCTGTGAGAAAAGCAAGGTACCCTGTTTGTGGTGATTTCGAAAATAGACACATAGAGCTGTCGGTATAGACCGAAAACAGCTAAACTAAACCGTAAATCCAATACCTCGATGGGCTGATGTGTGTGTGTGTTGTGGTTGTGTGTGTAGGTGTGTGTACGTTGAGTGTTGTGTGAGATGTGTGGTGTTGTGTTAGATGTGTGTGACACTACTAAGAGTTAATCTACACGAATCTACCATTTGGATGTTTATCCATGGGGTATACCGTTGCTTGCTGATTTCCAAATTCTGAGCTTAGGAATTTCGCTGTTTGCTTCATCAGTGGAGCAAGCTGGGGATGGCAAAAGATACAAGCCGGGTAGGCTGTGAGAAAAGCAAGGGTACCCTGTTTGTGGTGATTTCGAAAATAGACACATAGGAGCTGGACGGTATAGACCGAAACCAAGCTAAACTAAACCGTAAACCGTACCTCGATGGGCTGGATTGTGTGTGTGTGTTGTGTGGTGTGTTGTGGTGTGTGTGCCATGCTCCCCGACAAGCCTCTAATCAGAAAGGATGAGACGGGGGAGCCATCTAGTTCTGGAACCTTCCTGTAGACAGTAGGTTGCCAAGATTGGGGGCCTGGAGTAGGCTACAATCATCTATCCAGTCCCATTGGCAAGTTGCCTCGCATGGGGCCCACTGTGTGTGGGATCCGGACATGCTTGAAGGGCATCAGGTTCGTGGATTGGCAATGCAATCCCTCCAGCCTTGCTGGAAGACCTTGATGGGGGATCCTTGGGATGTTATTCCAGGTGCAGCAGCTGGATCCCATGGTGTCCCTCTTGTTGTTGTTGGGCTGGGGGCAGTGTAGGCCCTTGCCCTGGTGATTGCTGCTTCAAAAAGGGGCCTAAGTGTGTGGCTTGGTAGCCCCTGGCCAGGAGCCGCTTGAAGAAGAGCTTGGTCCTTGGCGAGCCTGTCAGTCTCCTCAGACAGAGTGTATAGATCCTAAAGAGGTTGCCATACACCACTCCAGCAGGAGGCCTGGTGGTGACAGGAGTGGGATGGGATGTAGAGATATAAGTTGGTTGGTTTCTCATACAGTGTGGTGACCAGTTTGTTGTGTGTGGGTTGTGTGTTGTGTGTGTGTGTGTTGTGTGTTGAGGTGTTGTACGTTGAGTGTTGTGTGAGATGTGTGATGTTGTGTGTTTGTTGCAGCTGTTTTTGTTCGCATAAGGGACACTTGCTTCGTTAAGGATAGGGATTAATTGTGTGTTCTGTTGGACACAGTAGTTTCTACCCATGGGTCCAGTACTGGCTGGCTATGCAGACTCGAGAGGCCCCCAAAAGCACGCACCTTAAGGTTTTGAGTTTCAAGGTATCATGCATATAATATGTATCGTACGTATTGTATGTATTGTACATATTGTATATATCGTACGTATTGTACGTATATATGTATCGTACGTATTATACGCGGAACGTGGACCAATGAGATCCCTTGATCAGCAGCAGCCATTTTTTAAAAAGCACACCAACACCAAAACCACCACCATCCACACTTCTTCTTCTCTCCTCTTGTTGCTCCTGCTATTGTTGCTTCTGTTGTTATTCAGCTATCACACCATCTCTACCACTACTATCAGTACATTTACTCAGCTTCCTGCCTGTGAAATGGTCAGAGAGAGTGCTATTCATCAGATGAGCAAAAGTTGATGTCATATTACCCTCTCTTCTTTCCTCCCTCCATGCTCATACCCAAGTCTCTCAACAATGCTTTCACTCTTTTTCTATTATTCATAGACTGATAGAACAAGGTGAACAAGAAGGACACCACCCAGGAAGTCAAGGAAGTCAAAAACAGCACATTTCCATTTCACCAGTAGATCACAGTACTGAAACCTGTAAGTACCTTTGTATCGTACGTATATATATATAATATGTATCGTATGTATGATACGTATGGTATTTATTGTATGTATCATACAAACCTTTGTATGATATGTATGATATGTATCGTATGTATGATATGTATGATATGTATCGTATGTATCGTATGTACTATATCTATTATATGCATAATGTATATCATACATATTTCTGTATTGTACTGACTGCAATCTTTGTTTCTGCTGTTTGTATATGGCTTTATTCATAGGTATCATGGCTGAAGGTGACACTAACCCCATGGGGGACGATGCCTTAGCAGAAATGCAAATAGATGAAGTGCGCGCTCCTCCTGGCCCGGACAATTGTGGACCTTTTTGGCATTGGGAAATCTCTGAAGAGCAGCTTGTCGAGTGTGTGAAGGACAAGATTCCCCTTGTTTTAAGGTCTTATGTTGATCCAAGAAGAAGGGCAAGATTCAGCTTCATACTATCTTAGACCCACAGGATCAAATCTACTGTCTGGACTGCGTGCTCATGCTATTGGTTTACCCGAAGACCAGATACCTTTAAACACCCAGTCCCTCAAGCTTCACAACAAGGCAGGCACGTCATTGTACCAGCATTGCATGGGCAAGACGGGTAAGACTAAGAGTGTTAAGGAAAGCAAATGTCTGACTGAATGTTTGCCCATCTGCAGCTTTGCCTGATTCAGTCTGCAGCTCTCTCTTCTCCGCATTTGTTTTGAAAGTAATATCACCTGATTTATACTCGGGGTACATTCGGAAGAGCCGCTGTGCACTTTCTGTTGTCCATGCTAGTGCAAGAAGAATCAAGCCCGATCCGGTAATGGATAATGCATTCCTAACCTTTTCAGAAAATGCTGCAGCACTGTCGACTTCATCAGCCAGAGCATTGGAATCAATGTCTTGAGGAGCGGCACCTCTTCGTCTTTGTCTAAATCTCAGGTGTCCAGTTTCAAAATCGCAAACAAGACTACAAAAGCTTTGTCTTATCTGACTGGAGTCGTGCGAGTAGCCGGTCAGCTGCTGTTGCTTCATCAGCAGGGACTTGCGTTTCAACACCATCAGCTGACATTATCGAGAGCACAATCCCTTGCCGGAGATTCCGCTTCATGCCCTCCAGCTGCTTTGAACTCAGGGTAGCACCAGTGTTTCGTACAGCAAAGTTTTTATCACACTGGGAGGCAAGTGATTTTTCAGGCACTGATCTGCCAATGTGACCACCTCGGAACCCAAATGTTTGATCTGGACTTGAATTTGGCTAGAGTCGAGCTTCGGATGTCCAATGTGTTTGGTGCTTCCGCCTTGTTTGGCTAGCAGGAACCATCGCCTGTGCTCATTACTGAAGTAAACATTAAAATAGAAAGACAAACTTTGTCTTTTCCAATTATAGGTAACTGAGTTTGGTAGTAGGACTGTGTTGGGTTGCCTTGATGGTGCTTCCTTATAATACCTATGTCTCGGGCACACGACTGTAAGGTAGGCTCTTCGTCTGTCATAGCCTCTGTTTTTAACATTAAGCCTGCTTCCTTGCATGCAAGTGCAAATTCAGACATCAGTTCCTCTTTGATAAACTTTTTGTCATCTTTGTTGATTTGCTTGGCAGCCATCAATACACGTCGGTCTTGTCAATTTGAGCATTGCCAAGCTGGCAAGCGTTTGCATAATGTCAATTGTTATAGGAGTTTCATTTATTAGAGACGTTGCCACAGCTACACTAATAGAAGGAGGGATCCACTCTTCTACATTGGTATCATATTGGGCAACATCATTCAGTTCAGCAAGATAGGTATCCATATTGGTTGTTGTGACACTTTGGTGGGTGCTTCAGTTCAGAGAGATCTGGCAACTTAGAGAACTGGCAAAAATTCGTCATATCATATGATACATATTGTATATATTATATATCATATATATCATATGGTTAATATATATAATAATATTATATCATCTGATTTTTATGATAATTGTGTTTCGTATGATACGTATGATACGTATCATGCGTATGATATATATGATACGTATTGTATAGTATAACCCTTCCTCTAAGGTGCGTGCTTTTGGGGGCTTGTCGTGTCCATATAAACACAGTGGAGGTTTTTCCAAAGACATAAGGGACATTTTCCTTGTTAAGGATAGGGATTTATATTGTGTGTTCTGTTGGACACAGTACTTTGGACCCTTACTGGCTGGCTATGGAGACTTGCTAGTGTGTCCAGTTGAACATGGTAAAGGATTTGACCAAAGATGTTAAGGATTCGATTGGGGAATCCAATCAAATCTCTTTTTGACAGTTGAGGGCATCAGCCTCCGGCTGCTTGTTCTTTGTAAACAGTTATTCGTGTTTAGTTGCGTAACATAAGCGTAAAACTAATCTAAACCATGATACCGGAGCCCTCATGTGAAGGATCAAGGATGTGACATACTGGTAGCACTGTTCTTCGCCTCTTTTTGGATCTGGTGGCCCATTCAAAGAGTCAAAGAAGAAAACGGTTGCCAAGTCACAAGTGAAGTGAAACAGCTGAAGCAACACTTTAGCTATTGTTCACACCTTTAGTTCCTCTGGCAGAACGAGTTGGGCAGCTTTGGACCACCTCTGTGGTCTTGCCTGTGATACTTGGTACCAGTACATGACCAATTTGGTAGACGAATTCCAGTACGTATAGTTTGGGCAAATCTGCACCTCGGGGCGATCTGCACCCCTAGAGTGCGCACCTCGGGGGCAAAACGATCTGCACCTTTACGGCGAGTACCTCGGGGGCACGACAATCTGCACCTCTAGAGTGCGCACCTTGGGGGCAAAACAATCTGCACCTCTAGAGGGCACGCACCTTGTGGGCAAAAATCTGCACTGGTACGGTACCTGTTGTAGCTAGCTAGTCTCTGGCTCTGAACCCTCTTCGCTTGCCACAAGGTCCGGGGGTTCTACTTCGTGAAAAGTGTATTGTTGGAAGAACAACAGTTTGTAGATTATGTAACACCAACCTTTAATTTTAAAATCTTACCACTTGGGTTTTTATTTAGTGGATACAGGAAACCAAAATTCATCAAACGAGACTATCCTTTGTGTATTGTCGAGCTTCAGTCAACTCATGACTAAAAGAGGGTGGTACAGTACCTCCTTAAAGAGACGAAAAACGGGCCAGTTGAAAAGAGGGCTGTGGGTCATCGTCTAATTAGTTTGAGAGGGCCACACTCCGAGCCCTCTTTTGCTGTTTAGCATCCCCAGTAGTAGATATCGCCGGCAGAGAGGGACTCAATGTATGCCTTTTCCTTGTCATTGTTTTCCTTCAATGCCGTGGTGACAATCATGAAATCAACCATGTCCAAAAAGGCAGACCCCTGTGTGGATGCAAACTTGGCCAAAAAGGCAGAAAACTCCTGACGGTTCAGTTGCTGATCCGAGTCGGCATCAAAGTTTTCCATAATCTTGATCGTCTCGGAGACGCAATCCTGTAAGTTGGTGGTTTCTTGGAACTTGCGCAGTCCAAGAGCGAGCTCGTGAAAGGTCACAAAACCATTGGAATCCAAATCCCACATGTCAAAGAGACGAGCGGCCTTGAGCCGTTCGACGCTGCTCAATTTCGAAATGGCTTCCTCCACCGATTCTTTTGAATCTTCCTTGGAAAAGTCTTGGACTGCCCGTTCCAGAGTACGGTCCATGGCGAACAAGTGCTGGATGGAGTCCATGTCCAATACTGAGTCATGATTGGACGCCAGACGAGTCAACTTATCGGCAATGTCTTCAAACTTGACATGGTTGGGGTGAGCCGCCACCACATTCATGATGAGTTTAGCAAATTGTTCGAAGGTCAGACTTCGCAAGTCTTCCTTCTCCATGACCAAAAGCGCATCCACGGCAGCCTTGCTAGCACCATCAATATCTTCCGTCAACTTGTATAGGCCAAAGACGACTTCCTTGAATGAGACCTTGCCATCCCGTGTGAAATCAAAGAGACGGTACAGATCCATCATGCGCTCGTCATGAGCGGCCTTTTGGAACTCTTGTTTCTTATTGGCAGATTCCATTTTTTCCATGGACATCATGGCGGCACTCAGGCTGCTCTGCTCTTCAAACAAGACGGCCATGACAATAATATTGGCGAGTTCCAGAGTGGAGCAACCGATAATCTTGGTCAGTTTCTCACACAATTCGGAGAACTGAGATTGATCCAACATGACGGGAGCTCGTCCCAACTCTTCAATGGCTTCGACGGCAGATTCCATTGACTCTTGAAAGGCCGAGTCTCCAGTTACACTCTCCAATCCGAGACTGATAACACCAGCATCGACCTTCCCTGTGACTTCTTCATCCAACATTTGAAACAAACTCTTGAGCAACAAGGGAGAGTCATTGTCCATACTATTTAGGTCATCCAACACCTTCACTTCTGCCTGCAGTGCCAAAATTTGGAATTCAATGGCCGATCGCTTTGCTTGAACATAAGCAGAAGGAGAGTTGCAAAAGGAAGTGCGGCGAGAACTTCGAGCAGTCAACGAAGCACGGCGAACCGACATGCTCTTTTGGATTGACTGATCTCCCATCATGGTTCCTGTTGCCATCATTGTTGAAATTAAAACTGTTTGAGTTGCTTCGATCGTTGTTGCCTCAATGTAATCGGAGGATGCAAATTGTGGGAAAAGCAAAACGGAAGAAATGAAGACGTCGAGGGAAGCATTGGCTGCAACAGAATGTCCCAACACTGAACTATATTTGAATCAATTTATTCAATTAAATATAAAAAGAATGCCTTATATTTGATTATTTTATGAATAAAATACAATTTTATGGTTTATGTGGGAGTACTAGGACGTTTTAATCTACAGTAAGAGCAAAGATCTTCCGGAGGAAAAATCCAGAACAAGAAGTGCCGTCGGAAGTTGGAAGATCGTGAGCAACCGGTACCAAAGCAAGCTACGAAGGCTTGGACAATGATGTGGCTACTCATTATAAATCTTTCAAATCCAAATGCTTTCTTTCATCTGATACCAATAAATCCGCGTTTGTAAGTAGCGAAGGGAGGATTTATCATCATAGGAAATACACGCAGTTTTACTAAGTATGGTGTACTCCATTGAGACTCTCGTGTTTTAAAAAAAGACAGACAGCCCCGCAGCGGTACCGGTACAGTGTACGTACCACTCGAGTAAGGGAGGATACATCGTACGGTATGGTATGGTTAAGGTACCAGCAGGTACGTGTATGTGGCCATCGTCTCGGTGGTGGCGTGGTCCAGTCAAACAACAAACTGCGCACCCCTCAGTTCTCAACAACATCTGGCTTGGCTGTGCAATGGACGTTCCCATGTCAGCGGTTCTACGTGGTACCGGGACGAGGTTGAACCTTGAGATCCTGCTCTGTTGGTGCCAGTGGCAAGATATGACCGTTGCACCGATACCCGAAGAGAGGTCAAGTGTTACCTGGAGCAAAAGATTTGCAAACAGAGCAAGTTGGGGCGATGGAATGGCTGGCGAAAGGTTGAGATAAGGCAGATTTGGAATTCTAGCTACGGTTTCTACTCATAGCGAGATCTTCTCTTCAGCGGCTTTGAACACACTGCTCTCATGGAAGGAATCACAATCTCAATCTATGTTTGTCTTCCCCCTTTGTATTGCCTCGGCACTTTCCCGTACCGGTACCCATAGCTTCGAGTCCAGCTGCTACCCGTATCCTCAGCAGCAACTTCGACCCCAAGAACAATGGATGTTGCTTTTGGTTGCTTCGAGTCTGATGCAACAGACTCCAACATCAAGGAAGGAATCTGCGCAAGCTGATTGGATCATACCATTGGGACGTCCGTTGTTTGACCCCTTGCGGCGCTGTGGTGAGCTTCGTTGCCTTCGAGAGGTGGCTGCATTGTGTGACGAGCGGTTTTAGCCTTGATCTGATTGTGACAACTGATCCTTTTCAATCGGAACGGTCCTGTCGCGCCGAGTAGAAGACTCAATCTCTAAGTTCGTTCTGTTCCTCGATGGCTTCAGACATTCATTGGTCGTTCTGAAGTTCTGCGTTCGCCTGTTCCCATTCCAACGCTCGGGCTGGCTTCCACTCAGCTCAGTTGCTGCGGGGAAGACATGAGTGACCACCCAGTCTACCGCCAGCACTACAGGTCTGATCAGACAGGAGCTTGTTCAATTCTGGAGGCAACAACTGGAGTGTGCTGCACTCGTCGTCGCATTGCAGCACATGAAGCATGTGGTTGAAGCGGTCGCCACTTCTCCTCGTGGGTGTGCTGCTACTTCAACATCGTTGCACAATGCATCTTTGCTGTCCAACAGGTCAACGAGAGGGAGCTCTGAGAAGTATTGTCCTTCTCCTCGCCGGCATGCCTTCATCATCATTACAGTGTTGCAGCCTTGGGCCCACCGTGGAACCTCCTTCCTGTTCGTGGTCTGTTCAAAATGTGAAGAAGCTTCCTTTTGTAGCTGGGCAACGTATCGTACCGTAATTGATTGCCACGAGTCCAGTCATCCATTCTTTTAACTTAAAAAGAATGTGATGCTACATGTAGATAAACCTTGCTTTAGTACCGTACTCCAGCTCAAGTATTTCCCTACGGTACAGGACAACTACAAATGTACCCCATGGAAAAAGGACCCAGTGTGACCAAACACGACGCGCTTGAGCTCTCGGCCCTCGGTACAGGCAACACCCAAGAAAGGCTGCTCTAGGAACCATTTGCCAGCAACGCCTGTACCGGTGGCTGGCTGGCTGGCAACCGTACATGTACCAGGTACGATGTAGTGAGGGTGCTGGTCTTGTATCAATAGTCCCATCCACAATTTCGATTAGTGGGAGCGCGACAACAGCACTGCTTCGATCGATGCGCTTGCTTGCTCTCTTGTCGCGGGAGTTCTTACTCTACTTACAGGTACGTACCGGTATAAAGCAAAGCCATCCAAAGGTTTGTGTGGTGCGGAGAATGTCGACGCTGGGCTGGTAGTGACGCAAACATACTAGATACCGGTAGCTAGCAGTACACCTCACGTCTATCATTGTGCATGGCGCTGCTTTGTCTCTTGTGTTGCCCACACTTCACACGAAACCTTGGTTGCTTGCACGAAGTTCCGTTTGTGACGCGAACAAGGATGTACGTACCGGTCAATTGATCAGTCCGCTTCTTTGAAGGCTTGTCGCGTGGTCCCTCCAAGCCTGCAAGCATGGCAGTACCGGTACCATAGCGGTACCCCGATCCCCGATCCCCGACACCGGTATTAACATCACTTCACATTCACCTAACCATCCGCGGTACGCTGCGCATCGAATCGAATCGAATCAATCGAATCTGTGCGTATAAATGTGTCAATCCCCCATTGCTAACATGCATGCACTGGACTACTATAGCTAGACTACTAGGAGTAGTTCCGGTAGACATTTCAGTTTTGGGATGCATTGGCGTGATGCATGTGTTCCAGATAATACCGGCCATGAAATACAACATACCCGGTACTTTGCCTGCCACCGGGACATACTCGACTCGACTCAGCCCATCTCGGCAGGAGCCAGAGCACACGACGCCACAAGGCGAGGAGAAATGGGGAAGTCAACTTGTGAACAAACAGCGGTGTAAGTATCCTCACCATGTTGATACATACCGGTACCGGTAGCTAGCTAGCGACAGCCACTCTGCAGCCTACCGTATCTACTCAGTAGATTCTCTGTCCCGACATTTCAGCACCAGTGTGCACACTACTAATACCGGCATACAGGTGGTATGATTGATGATGGTAAAAGGAGTAAGAAGGTGATGGCTGTGCGCTTTTCCCTGGCGTTCCGGCCTGGTAAAAAACTGTGAACTTTGGGATTGCCCCGCTCAGAAAAACGCGTTGACCAGTCAGAAAGTCCTACAGTACTTCTGCATTGCTACAGTCGTAAACTTTACGTTAAGTCCAAAGAGAGGTTTAAATCCACTTGTAGCCCCACAACGAGAACTTTCCGTTCACACTCCTTCAACCACTTTTTTTAAATACTATAAATAAAAATAAAACAACCAAGGAGCGAGTAAAAAATCCGTGCCGTTACTGTACCGTACCGGTACCCGCAGCAAGAAGCAAGAGCTGATGCAAGTCAATCGAAGATCGAAGGGCAAGCCAAACTGACTACCGATACTAGCTAGCTAGTACGCTGACTTAGACTGCTCGTATGGAGTAAGTTTACAAGTTTACTACCAGGTACCGGTATGGCTACCGGTATCGCAATGATATGCAAGGTAGCTGCCTCCAGAATGATTCAGTGCGATCAATCGTTCGAACAGCATCAGAGAAAGGTGCAGCACGTGCCAAAGATAACAGAAAATGGAGCATTGTACCTTAAAGGAAGAAAACCGAGTGGATTTAATAACCTGTTTTGCTTCTCTAGTTCCACATTGAAGGAAACGATCAGAGCTCTAGATCCACAGGCACCTTGAACGCTGGGAATATCACTGCTGATGAGCAGAAGTCCAGTTTGGGGTTTGAAGGATGCCATAGACAGACTATTAATAGTCAAACTGGACAGGTATGATAGCGTACCAATACCCTGTACCATCGCAACATGATGGGGCTTCTGCAGAGAATTCTACAGGCCTGAAATGCTGTGCGTATCATAATATCATTGGTTGTGTTGCTGTTCTGCAGGTACGTTTACGCAAGACCCTTTAGTTAGTTAGAACCGAATCCCCTACTCAGTGGCTGCCCTAGTAGCCTAGCCACATGCTTAAATACGACTGGTACTGGTATTCACCTGACTCTTGTTGGTCAATGATAGAGAAAGATTTAGTTTGCTAGTAGGAGGATTAAACGGCGACAGTTCTAACATGTCCTTCTATAAAACCGCGACAAAGGCAGTCCACTGATTGATGACAAGCTGGGTACCACTGGTAGAATCTTTGGCTTCTTCGCTTCCTTTATACCGGAGAGATTATTTGTGAAAGGAGGTCGCCTTGGGTCTTGGGTTTTGGTGGTTTGGCAATCAGCTTTTTCAACAAAAAACACAAAACCTGGTGGCTGTCATTGACTCGACTTGCGGCACAGAAACCTGAGTTCTCTCAAACCGTCACACTGGTTGTCAATACTCCTATAGCCCCCAGCCCAGAAAGAAACTTTTGGAGTTGCGGGAATACCTGTCATGTTCATATTGTTTGTTTTCTTTTGGAAGAATGACTGAAAATAGAAGAAAGACACAATCTGCAAGATTGCCCAATCTGCAAGACTGCACAATCTGCAAGAATGTGACACAATCTAGATTCTTCTACAACACCTTGCTTCTGCGGCTGCCACCAAAACTCAGATCTCATACTCTCAAATGATGTTCTTCATGCAGACCCAGAGCTCTATTGCCCTTGTGAAAGCTACCCATTTATGTCTCCTTGGATCCCGCAAAGCCAAACCCTTTGGCCCCCGTAATCTACTCTGTCGCCCACCGCTGGATTCTTCCCCACCAATGGATCCTGCATAACATCTCGATTCATGAGTATGAGTCCCAAACCAGTCAAAATCCAGTGGTCAAGTTAATGAATAACTGAATACCACTGACTACACCTTTAAACTCATGCCTATCCACTCGTTGAAGCACTGTAGAAGCACAGAATAACATTGAAGCTCAAAATCCAGTGGTCAGGTGCACAGTAGTGATAGTAGTAATGGGCCTAATTTCTCGCCCCCAATACCACGGAACCTAGTCCTGAATTTCGATTCTTCTGTGCTTAAGCCTGGCCTGGCTTCCATAGATAATCTACCTACTCTAAACCCCCGTTTCACAATCTTAATCTGGAAGGCTCTAAGTAAAATCACGTAGAAACTAGTTAGGCCACATACATGTAATTAATTGGAAGAATGATTTAGAATCTGGCAGTTTCCTGGAATTTGGAAGCATGTCTCATAGGAACTGCTTCAAGAGCCCATTTCCCGCAACTCCTTTATCGTGGCAAAAGATTTTCACCTAAATGACATAGTTGAACTCCCTAAATCCAACTAAAAAGTGGATTTAGTGGTTACTGCACTGACCCTCAATCTTGCCACTGTGGTTCCGAAAGCAGGGAATCGTACCAAAATTTGGTCATTCATCACTCACACCTAAGTAAAGAAACGGCTGATGAAACCCCCTAAAACATATACATAAAACCAGTGGTTAATTGGCTCTACTACCTGGTTCAGCTGAGCTTCAGCTGGCTGGTTTATACCAGCAAGAGCTCGAGACACAGAGCCAGTTAGTTGAGCTCCAATAGCCAGTATTAATAGTCACTCGCACTATTTTAAAAGAGAATTAATACTCCCCGTTGCAGTAATAATAATTTTCTTTGTTCGCTGTTCGCTGCGAATAAATCAGGCCAAACGTGAAGATCCACTGTGCTCTGGAGTACAGTCCAGCCAAGAACATGACTCAGAGGGACCCATTTGGGCCGTGCTGTTTTTGTTCCTATGAACTGCCCGACCCGTTGCGAGTTCTGCAAGATTGCTTGTTCCTCTGGCTTCTGGCTTGGATTGGATCCGAAGCCTTCTCATCATCTAATCCATCTCAGCGAAGGTGATTGCTGTGCATTGTTTTGGCATTCATCGATAATATTATGAACAGTCAAAGCAACATCACTCTCCAGTCTTGATCCCCAACCCGCGTGTTGATCTTCATTTTTCTGGCTGCTTTGACAATTGAACAAACTTACTTGCACACACACAGCTTACATCTCACAATTCCAACAATACTGCTGCTGCAAAGAAAGGAAAAGAAACAGCATGACTTTATCCGTTCATCAACCTATTTCTGCTTGCCATGATGAGGCAGTCCCACATCCTCCACGCTTGACGAGCGTCGAAACCGAAGCAGAGACCCGTGCTGCTCTCCCCTGGGTAAGCGTCGAGAATGACGAGGAAATCACAGACGACCTGACAGGGTTCACCATGATCCTGCAACGTCCACAGCCGGGCACTCGGCGCTTAATGCGACCCTCGCCCGTTCAAGAAGTCTTCATTTCCAGCATCCGAAGTGCCGTCATGGGCCAAGACGTGGACGATGCCTTTATGAACCATCGCATCACTCCCGTGGTGCTTCGCAACGACTTTGTCGTCAAGGCGAGCAACTTTATGGAAATGTGTCAAGGGCGCATGGAACAAAACAAGAGGGGACACATCAAGATTGATCAAGCGTTCCGCAAGAATGGAAACTATTTCGAGGGCTGGGTCTTTGTCCGATGGATGGAAGTGGGTTGGAGAGCGGCAGGGTTCAAGGCTCACCGACTGGGATCACTCCCATTGGCCATGTTCCCACGCAAGACTGACGACAAGGGGCTACAGGAGACCCTGGACAGGATCATGCAAGAAGTCTTTCCCGTATTGATGGAATGCTTCCCAGATTGCGACATTGTTCCTGTGCAACCTTCTCAAGAGCTTTGGGGGCCCACTACTACGTCCAAGGCTGGTTCCGAGTTGAAGGATGCTTTGAAGCGGGCAGCAGGGGCAAGTTCCGCTTCATTGTTGGCGAAAGATGCGCTCAAACAAGCAGCAGAACCAAGTTCCACCGCGTTGTTGTTGAGGGAGGATGCTCTGAAACAAGCAGCAGAGCCAAGTTCCACTTCCATAACTTCCAGGGAAGACGACAGCAGTACCTTTGACGAGAACTCCCAGACTTCGGCGGAATCATCCGCCCCACTTGGTGAAGATGTTGGAGGGGTCGCTGGCTCTGAAGGATCAAGCCGACGCAAATCGAATTGCCTGGCAAACCTGTCTCCGTTTCGAGCCTTGTCTACATTGCTCCCGGGTGGTCGTCGAAAGCGCAGACAACAACTGATGAACAAGAGACACTGATGCCGGTGATCCTCCCAGCTCATACATATTACATGAGGTTAAATAATAATGCACATTGGGTTAATGGTTACAAATGCATTAGTTCTGGTCGTCATGTGTAACGAATGCACATTAGTTCTGTTGTTCTAGCTAGCTAACTGGTTGTGAAGTGCAGCCTTGCTCTCCCACCCCGATCCTGGCTAGCTACGGTACGGTACATGGTGTGGCTATCTATCTGCATGCATAGCTCCTATCCAGTAGCTTTACTGCTATTGGCCAGAGCCACGCCACTTTTACTAATGCAATTCCGTCACTTTCTACCTTGTTAGTGCAGCCACTCTCTTCGCAATAGGCATGCCTGTTAACGATACCAAGACCTTCAAGGATGCCTGAAAGGTCTTGGTGTACGGTATCTGGAGGGAATCTTAGTATCCCTGGATACCGCGTACAGTACCCTCTACAGGGACATAGTCATACTGGACCACTTGCTCAAAGTAGCAGATCTATCTCTCGTTGGACCAGCTCGGTCCCTACCGGTATAGACTGCACTACTGTGTCATACTCGTACTACTACATGCATTCTAGAAGTCCTCCGAAAAAGACCAGCATACGTTCTCAGGAGCCTACCGGTATCTGCCTCCTGACTTCCACAAAGCAGAGTTTCTCATCTCGGTATTTTCTCGTCACATGGGGTTGAATCTCGCATTCACACACGAACTCCAGGCCCCCGAGTACCATTCAAAGGAATGAAAACCGCAAAGTCTTTCCTTCAGTCTCACTTCGCATGAATTGGGGACACTCAAATAGGGACAAGGAAATTCCCCAGCTAGCAACACAACATTAGCAGCATTGTTCATTGTCGCAAAGATGCTCTCGTGCTGATCCTCTGTCAGTTTCGGCACAGTCCCATTGCCATAAACTCCTCCCACGCAGCTAAAAGTTCGGAGCTGAGGGCAGTCGCAAGATACATACGTGTGTTTTCCGAGGCCAGTTGTATCGATGACCTCTAACGATAGTGACTGAATGTGAAAGCGCCAGTTTCGGACTGAGTTTGGACACGACAAAGTCAAAGAACGTAGCCCTGGGAGCTTGTGTATCAGCTTAGTGACCACGTTGGAATCCGCCTCTCTGTCCGCTGTAAAACATCCCAATGAGATCGATAGTGATTCAATTGATTCCAAGGCGAACAGGGAGGTTCCAGTGAAATCATCGTAGTTGCGCCTGGCGGTTGGCAACGTAACAGTGATGGATAGATCTTTGAGTCTGGGACAATTCTTCGCAACAGTCTCGAAGAGTTCCTTTTGCCCGTGTTGGACGCTTACAACTCCCGTGCTATTGCCATCCGTAGTGAGGTCAATAAAGTTCCTTTTTCTGTGTGATGAAAAGTATGATGACCAATTGGACCTCATCGCACGGCTCATGTTACAACGCTTGGCAATTAGTTTTGTTGTGTGTTCTGTGTGACATTCTCGGATGACCTGGCTAAGAAATGGAAAGTCTCCCAAGTCTACATAACCCAAATCCAGGGTCTCTATCTGGACCCTGTAGTTCTTCAACCAGCGGGCCAGCGGAGGAACCCAATGGGGATGGCCGTAGGCAAAACCAAAATTAACGTGTACTGGACCAAGGAAATCAGGAAGAATGCGATCAATGGAGTTCTTCCAATTCTGGTTCACGGCTCGAACCTGGCCATGGATCCGTCCTACCACATTTCGAAGCCACAAAGTACTAGTAATCGGATTCTCTGTTTCTCTTTCGACCGGCTGAATGAGGAACGACAACACGAGTTTCAGAGTTTCATCATCCAGAATTTTGAGCGGATCTTCTTTCCTAGGTGCTCCTCCTTCAAAGCCTCCTTTTCGCCACTTCAAATCTATTGGATTGTTTGTACTGGAGGCCGTGTTGTCACGATACATCCGCACGGTCATCCAACAGCCTTGTTTCGGATATTGGAGGACACATGCTTTCTTCTGGTTGTACTGGCGTTTGGAACCTGTCCCACCCTTGAGCAAGATGGCCTGGCCTACCAGGGGCCTTCGAAGTGAAGCAGTACCGGTACCCTTGCGGCCGATTGCTTTGGTTGATTTGGCCATGTTCTTATGGTCGGTCCTAAAACCGTGAGCCCATGTTATGGCTGGCTCCTAAAAATCTGACCTTTGCGAAATATCACTCGATATTTTGGGCGGCAGACTTAGGGTTAACATTCAGAGATTTAAGTGACGCGCCATTTTAGCCAGCCATCCAAGCACGTCTGCTTCGAGATTTTTTTAGGTTAGCAGTAAAGCGGGCCGACACCCCTAGAACGCTCTTTCCATCCAACTCTATCGACTGGTAGTAGTAGCTCCACCAAAACCGGAGATAATAAGCACAAACAAAGACAAAGTCGACCATGCCGCAGTATAGGGCGACAGCAACACCAGCCAGTGCTGCTGCAGCAGCAGCCCAAGCAGCAGCCAACCCTCCCAGGGCCGCGGCACCGGCCACCAGAGGTCTCTTGTTGAGGAATGCAAATGAATCCATAGCAACAACTCGCATGGCAACTTTTGTGAAGGACACCAGGAAAACTATTGTCCCAGATGGCACCAAGGATGCCTACAACCCAAAGATTCAGGAGTTCGAGAGTTTCTGTGATCTGAACTACTCCACGGATCAGTTCAAGTACAACATTACATGGGAGAAGTGTCTACGATTTATGTTCTATCAAGCATTTCGTGAGCAAAAGCCAAGAGGAGGGAACAAGCAGAGGAGGACTGAAGGAGTCAAGTTTGACCAAGCAGACTACATGAAAGTGTGTGGCATCTTCTTTGATGCGGCGAATCCAGAGCTACAATACCCTACTCCCACCAAACCTCTTGGCGAGCAATCTTTCAATCAATACAAGTCAGTGATGAAAAACATGCACACTGATCAAGTTGGATTGGGTGTCTGCAACGTTGCGTGGGAATTCATTTGGACACAAGATCTGAAGAACCTCCATCTCCATGTAAAAGAAAGAGCCCCAGCATTGAAGAAAGCCAGCTATGCGGAGAAGATGGACGGTACCTTCGCACCTTATCAGATAGTCGACAAATACCCAGAAATCGAACAGCGCTTTTGGAACGACAGTCATTGCACCGCGTACAGATCACTAGCAACCTACTTACGCCACAGGGCCTGTCTTCTATATCTTACAAGTGGCATTCTTCGAAGTGAGTCCCTGTACAAAGCAGATATTTCCGACTTCTTTGGTTTGAATCCGCCAAAGAAAGACTGTTGGAGGAAACATACCTGACACCTCTTTACTATTGACTCGTGTATTAATCATCTAGTCCGGTTCGCATGTAAATTCATCATGCAAGGAACCAAGGGAGTTTTAGGTCTAAAGTGCTACGGGGGTCCTTATATCCAATTCAATCACAAGAATTGCTATGCACCACCAGAAAATCGTCACTTTTGCTTTTCAGCTTAATCTAAAACCAAATTACTCCCCAATAAGCTGCAGTATTACTAGCTAACACTGAAAAGCAAAAGGCCATCTCGAGCTACTACCGAACTCGAGATCGATATCAAGGTAAAACCAAGTCAAAGTGTATTGAAGCATTGAGTTAACACCTGCAACAGAGCAGAGGTGCGCAGAATCAGGCCCTAGCCACACTATAAGAGCAACGAAACACCTCTAACAGAGGAATTGCCATATACGTGCGTGCGCGCGATTCCCATCTCCAAGGTACGACGATCGTTCAACAGTTTCCGGCCGAACTGGAAGGATCTACGTAAACAGGTGATCAAGGAGAAGATTCCACACGGATTCGATACTGGTAACACGGCGACGGCCTCTTATCCATCGAGTTGAAGTGGGATTGCGTCATTCGGGATTTTCGATTCCCATCGCGCGAGCAAAAGCCGACAGTTGCCGATCAAGCTATCGTCCGACGAAGCGTTGCAAGGCAAGGACCCAATAAAGAGGAAGTTGCGAAACACGACAAGGGTACTGTGGCTATCAACGCAAGCTTCTAGCTCCAAGATTGAGCGAAAACGTCCAATCGTGTGTTTACTGCTTGTGAGCCGGGAAACCAAAATCCCGAGAAGAGTACAGGAGATCGAAACTCCACAACGGAAGCGTTCTGTGCATTGATACTCACACAGTACACTCATCTAACTACAACAGACAGGTCTGCCAACAAAGAGCAACCATACGAAAGGCTACAGAGGAGTGACCGTTCGCTACTGCCCTGAGCCACGAAACGTCCCAAAAAAGGACACAAGACAAACCACGAGTTACCTGGAATTCGTAGCGGTCAAAGACGAGGCTATTCGCCAGTAACACCAGAGTGCACGAAAAGAAGGCTACCAGCCAAACAGAAGCTTTTACAGGCAAATACAAAAGTAGTGCCCGTGTGGATCCTTCCTGCAGAGAGTACCACACAAGAACACAAGCTAGTTCCAAGGAACAAGCAAGCCAAGAGTGCATTACCACACAAACAACCATGAGATTCAAGGAAGGGTAGGTAGATTGTCGTGGTGGAGGAAGATACCCTTCTAGGGGGGGTAGGGATTCAATTCCTCAGGAAGAAGCCATCAAGGAAGGGCAACAGCTACAGGAACCAGAACAAGAGTTCCAAGCGTCAGTTCCTCTTCCATCCAAATGGACAGGCTGAACCAGGTATTATCCTTTTGAGGAGAACCCTGACACACATTGTCAGGACCTAAGGATCAAGCCTGGTGGAATGATGTGCCTCTGGCTTCATTGGCCATTGAGACCATGAAGAGTCAGGCGCCATCCAAGCCGGACAGCCGACACTCCAGGCATACACTTGCTGATCCCAAAGGCAAGAGTACGATGCTTTGGAACTCAGTGAGTACAAGGCAAAGCATCCATCTATGACAAGTCGACTTGATCCTATGAGAACATTCTCAAGCTGGTGCAACCACCATACAGGTGACATACTGTTCCTACAAAGATTCCTCTTGGCTGGCCAGCTTCGTCCTTGAAGGAGCCGACCACAAGGGGCGGATCAACGCCAGTTCTCTGTCCAGGTTCCCCGGGTGACCTTTCTTCCCATCGAAGTGAACTGGCAGGTATCATTGACCCCCGGAAAGTGCCCTCATAGTTGATCGGTATGCGAAACCATTATATTGTCGTCCATGGAAACAC
>CAICTM010001137.1:0-36294 GCA_903772945.1 Seminavis robusta | reverse complement strand
GGGATTCCTCGCACCTCTGCCCGTGGCTGTCTTGTCTGGGCCAGCCCAAGCGCTGGTTGTTTACGTGCAGTTTTCGAAGGGTTTCGAGGAGACAAAAACAATTCTCCTGAGCTGCCAAACAATTTCACCCAAACCATACCAAACCCTCCAATCTGACATAGACCAACATGAACGGCGCCGATTCAACCGTAACGAAGAAAGGAACGAAGAAAGGCGGAAAGAGGGGACCAAAAGCAGGTTCAACGAATGCTACTGGGAAAAAGAACAGAGGCTGAAGAAGCACTCAATAAGCTGTCCGAAAGTGCCTCTGCTTTGGGTATCAACCAGGCAGCCACTGTGCATCTTGACAGGTTTGCTAGGGCATTGAATGTGGCTAGGGCTGCTAGGGCAGGCAAACGTAAACGTGACGGCTCTATCCATTCGTACTTTACTAGTGGAACCGGCCCTTGAAAGCCTTATATTTATTCTCTCTAATATATTTATCGAAATCCGCAATCCCCCCCCCATAAATAATAGAGCGAGTCAACTGTAGGCGTTGCTTGCTTGAGCGAGAGCTGGTCACTATGGCAACTCCTTTGATAGTACTTCTCGGCTTGGAACAAACCTAGCTAGCTAGCTAGCTACAGTACCTTGCAATACCCGAATAGACCAGCGTTCGCTACCAGTCCCTCATCTTGAATGTAATAAAAACCTGCGGAGAGGCAAGGCAGAAGGCAGAGCGACGCAGCAACGCAAAGTAGTACCAGGTACTGAGTAGCTGGCTAGCTAGATACGAGTACTCGGAGTACAACACCTTTCGGCTTTTGCCGCGATTTGAAAGGAGGGGTGCACAAGGGGCACAACGTTTTTCGTCACTGAATTGAATTCCTCTTTGGCGCCGCAACGCACCATCTTACTAAGGCTTTTACAACGCGGCAGCAGGCTCATTGTTGAACACGCACGTGTTCGCACTCACGCAAAGAAGCTACTACATGTAGTACAATAATCCATCAGCTTCGCGTTCATCGACCGACATATTGGCTTTCTGCGTGTTGGGTGGCCTTGCAAAGTCAACCATCAACCAACTCTAACAGGAAGCAAAAATCAAGATTGTAAGATTATTGGAACATCCAAGGGACTACAATGTCACGCAACTTTCTAAATGTCAAAAATGTCCCAATCCTCTAGAATATCCTATTTGTTATGAGGCGGCAACCAGACTGCCACTGCGGCCACACATACATGCATGGCTAAAAGCCTACTATGCACAGTAGATCAGGTGTGTCCAGATGGGGTCGTGGCAACAAGCCAGTTGATAGTTCTGCCCCCCGAAAGTGCATCCCCACCAGCTTGTACACAAGAAGGAGTGAGGGAAGCCTCACCTAGGTGGTCCCCTCCATCGCTTGCTGCTGTCAGAATTATCTTGGTCTTCGTCCCTGGAGCGTTTCGCAGCCCCAACCCCAGCCCTCCCCAACGCCCCAGTACTAGCACCAGCACTGGCTACTCCCGCACCACCAAGCAGCTGGGACACCCTTCTTGCCGAGTCCTGGTTTGCCGCCATGGCGGCAACACTAGCCTGTTGCTCTTGCAGATTTGTGTTGTGGAGCAGCAATGTAGCCCGGGCTGCACCCCCCAACAAATCTGTCGCTGAAGGGGCTGCAGCCGCCACCCCTGGAGCGCGAGCCGCCGCGATGCTGTCTGCAGCAGCCAGATAGTCGAGCATATTGTGCGCACCTGCCTGTGGAGCCAAGGAGGACGACAGCTGATCCAAGCCTGCAGGAGGTCGTGCCATTGCAGAGCTCCTCCTTCTCGCCAGGGCTTCCAGGCTGCTTGCATGCGGGTTAGTTCCACTTTGCAATGCAGTGGCACCGGAGCGATTTAGTGCTGCCATCTGGGATCTAGCCAGAATGGATTCTTCCAGTTGCCGAAGCTGAGCTGACTCCATGAGGGTGCGAGACGCGTTCAGCTGGGCCAGTGCATGGGCATGGCTGCTATCCCCGGAACCTGCTGCAAATCCGGCAGTGCCAGCTGAGGGAAAGGAGAGTTGGTTTGCAGCATTCAGTCTCGCCGCAATGTTTGCAAAATCTTGTTCCTGATCTGTCCTGGGCACAAGAGAACCCGCTCCCCAAGATGCCAAGCCTCCTAATTGAAGATTCCCCCCTCCTTGAAGGTTGGCACCACCTAGCAGGTTACTACCACCCATGAGATTGCTTCGCGTCAAAAGATCCCCTACTCCAGCGTAGTTGGAGCTCTGAGGCAGCGAAGCAGCTGATGGTATACCAGCATGGAGTTGGCTCTGGGCGGCGGAGAATAGACCACCAGTCATTGACCGGCTGGTGTCGGTCAGAGCCTGCATCTGAAGCTGGTTGATCATCTGCAGTTCTGATGAGGCATTGGGCATTGTTGGCAGCGTCAGGGGTCCCTGGGACGGGGTTAGCTTGGTTTCGGAAAGAGTTCGAAGAAAGTTGTGCTCGAGGATCTGAAGCTTGGCCTTGATGGCGAGGTCGTTGGCAACCGTTGCTGACCTGTTCCTGAAGTAAACTTGTTTGCCATTGTAGTTGGTGCCTTCATACTTCTTGGATACTCGCTTGGGAGAACACATGAGCTTCTTGGAAAGATACTTCCTCAGACTTGTTCCTGAGTTCAAGGGAGAAACACAAAATGGATGAGATGAGGAGCAGATTAACCAATCTGCTTTGTTCGTGCAGCCTTTTAAAAGACCCCGCGTTTGTTTGCGTACCTTCCTCAATGTCGTCTCTGGGTAGCTCTCCGGCTTTGAATGCATCAATTAGGGCAGAAGCATAGAGCTCCTCCTCTTGGCTCCATTTTCCTCCGTGCATATGGGGGTTCATCATGGTGGTGAAGATTTCCTTTGCTGGGTGAAGAGAATCGAATCTATCTTGATGGCTCTGGTTGCTGCTGTTCGTATTAGATTGCAGATACAGTAAATTATTTTTGTGGAAGTGAGAGTGCGAAAGCGGAAGAGCCCAAGGCTTTTTCTTGGGTCTGCCCTCGCCGCTTGCTCCATTCTTAAATTCGCACCATGTCTGCGCCATTCGCGTCAAACCAAGTTCTTCCACACCAGCTGAACGGCACAAAGTTGAAATAAAGGGTTTGCAGCTGTACTGTAAAGGACTGGTTGCAACTGGTACATACATGTACTAGTACTCCGTATTGTGATACTGCCATCGTCCCGTATCTCTGACTATTATTAATACAGTAGTACTCGAGTACGGAGTAATAGTGGTCGATGGCATCTGTGACAAACAGTCGCACGAGTTAATTTCTCCTGTGGTCTACTCCCTAATTCCATTTTTCTACGCTGGTTGATCAATAATCAGTACATCAATACAGCTGTCAATACGTTCAACAGAGAACCTCGCTGCAACATGGACTTTACAGCCACTATACTTTATTTGTACAGTTTCACCGGAATACAGGTCGTGGATCCATTTCAGATGTAAAAGTGATGTTAACATGGTACGAAGGAGCAGCTTAGAAACTTGTTTTTCCACTGAGAACTTCTGGGAGTCCTCTTTATCTCGAGTAGTTCATAAAAGTTTTAATGCCCCAATTTCGGGTTCTTTTAATTAAACTCACCATGCTTCGAATTGGTTGTCCGTAAGCCACACCCGAGTTGCCCAAATAAATGTCTTGACCATTAAAACGCTCACAGCAACACGAACAGTCCATGAACACGGAATCCCTTCAGCTTCTTCAACAAACACACCAACACACGAAAACCACCGTCAACCAAACCAGCGGCTACGTTGGCCGCGCACCAATACCGCAAATACAGGTTTTGCTTGACTAGTCTACTCCAGTATCCTGGAGCTTCCGTGCACTACAATGTACTTCACTTCACTTCAAATTGCCGACTTCCTTGTCGGAATGAATCGAATCGGTACCGGTATCGGTACCTACCGCTGTGGTTGCCCCTTGCAACCGCGCTACTAGCTAGACACAACAATGCCAATAATTCAAAGACAACTGAGTGCCTCCAGGGTGATATTACATGTAGTTAGTACCACCCTACCGGTACACACGCTGGGCATGTAATCGGCCTCCGGTTCCTGCCATGCCAGGGCAACGGCAACACAAGCGTGGTACAGTATTTTGTAGACTAAACATGTACAATGCCTGAGTAGTGCTCCTTTTTACCATTCTGCTAGAATTCTTTCATGAGTCAGTTGTACTGGCGGCAGCAGCTTCAACTTTCCTGCGTGTGGCGTATGGCCATTTAATACTCTTATTACGACTCTTGCTTGCACTTCGAAAGCCATCCAGTTTTTGTGCCACAGTACTTACTCGGAGTAGGGGGATGGGCAAATCTTGCAATAGCCCTGTATTGTAATGGAGTGTGACTCGCCAAAATCAGTTAAAAAGACGAAATTTGTATTTTTGCAGGAAGATAAATTTAATTGCATTGGATTGGATTGCATTGAATTGGATTGAATTGGATTCCAAATAGTACTGTTATTTATATAGTAGACTGTAATTCAATGCAATCCAATCTAATCCAATGCAATCCAATCAAATCCAATAGAGAAAAACAGCCAAAGTGAAAGATTGGCTTGGCCCACACAATTTTTTGCTCATCCCCTAGCTAGAGCTGCCACAGTTCATTTATACCAGTGAAATGAAATACGACTATGACTATTACAGCAGGCGCTCAGAGAAGGGTAGAATTGGCGTTTATCCATTATTTATCCAAGATGACTCCGATGAACCCTTTATTGACCGAAAGGAAAGAATGTCAATCGTACAAGCGAGTACGATGCTAATTCATAAACCGCAACAGTGGTCTTCGCATCTTCGCATACTCCGGAGTATTCTAATCTGTCTTAGTTTCATGTCCAAAAAGGAGCACACAAAGAGATAGTGGCTGCGACTGGGTCTTTTCAAGCGGCAGACGTGTATGATTTGCTGTAGGATATGTATGTAGCTTTTGCCTCTGGCCTCTGGCTGTTCCCTCATACCAGTGTGGGCGAACTTTGCAGTCCCAGCGCCACGTCCCAGTGAACCCGGCAGCGCCAAGCAAAGAAACGGAGCAACACAAGTTCCTAAATCCAGTGCATCTAAAGATCTAAAGTCCCCTGATGAGAGAATCGATTCGTGCCTGCTTCTCTTCAGGCTTCAGGCTGGCTAGCTAGTAGGGTGGCGATGATACGTGTACCACTCTTAGCTCGTACTCAGTCTCTCTAGCTAGCTATAGATAATAGAGGTTGCTCCCTCCCTGGCCAGCATTAGGTCTCCAAAACTCGGTGGAAGTTTGGTTGCATGTTTAGCTATCATACTCCAGTAGTAGCCAGATCTAAGGTATGTAAAAGGAAGGAGGTTTTTAGGTTACGCAGTTTTGTGTAAATTAGTTTTGTAAAGCAAACCATTCCAAGAGGTACTAGTGCAGCAGAGGAAGGCAGGATGGAGTTCGCGGTGGTCTCAGCAACCCGAGGTCATCAAAGATAAGACCAACGACGACGGAAACCTAAGGGTCGTGCCTGGGTCGCTTCACCTCCCTAGTAGTAGTAGTAGCAGTAGGAGCGGTCGTGCTCTCGTCACCAAGGCTTCGTTTGAGTCGACCAGCGTTGACTAGAATCGTATCCATCAAGAACGTGTCTGGTGTGGTTGCAGCACCAAATCCTCCAATTTGTAGAGACCCCAGCGATGCGTTGCGAAGGGCTGCCAAGGTTTGTAACCTAGTAGCATCCAGCAAGCCACCACTGGCACTCGCATAGCTTGAAAATGCAGCAGCAGGGGGTCGGACGGCGGGAAGGGTCGTGAGATTATTTGGGAACGATGATCCCAGCAGAAAGGCGTTGTCCAAGCGGAACCTCTGCATGGCAGCCAATTCCAGGCTGCTGGTGCCTCCAAGAAAGGTTGACCGAACCTGAGGAAAGAGTAGCGAAGCAGAAGATACAGGAGGCAACGTTGAAGCCGTCAAGCCTCTCACGCCAGCGAAGCCGCTGCCACCAGAGTAGGAATCCAGGAGTGGGTCAGCCTGAGCCATCTTGTTTGCAATGGAACCCGTCTTTTGCATCGTAGCTAAGGCATCTCGAAACTTGCGTTCCAGTACTTCCAGCCTGGCCTTCGTCGCAATGGCAGTTGGTGAGGTTGGTGATACCCCAGTCTTCTTGATGTAAACTTGCTTGCCATTGTAGTTGGTTCCTTCATACTTCTTTGACACTCGCTTGGGAGAGCACAAGAGCTTCTCGGCAAGAAACTTCCTTAGACTTGTTCCTGATCAACAAGGTGGAAGCAAATCAGCATGCGCCTTTGAGCCAAAATAGTAGATGAATGTTCAGAACATGCCATGTCGAAGGGCTCTTACCTTCTTCAATGTCCCCAACAGGAATCTCTCCCGCTTTGAAGGCTAGGATCAGCGCCTCCGCATAGGCTTCCTCCTCCTGACTCCATTTCCCGCCATTCAAGTGATTGGTAAGCAAACCGCTCATTGTCTCCGTGTTGACTATTGGACTGAATCAATCGAATCTGTAGGGTGGGTAAGAACGATGTTGCCACTGTGCTCTTTTGAGTTTTTCACCGTTTTGGGGTCCCTGTGCATGAAATTGTGGTTAATGAGATCGCATTCGAGGCTTGTGGCGAGTGGTGAGAAGATGATTGCTCTCTTTCTTTATTTTGACCTGGACAGTTCACGCGACCTCAGGTGCTGTACGATCATCCCGAAGACTCAGTACAAAACCTACGTCCTCACACCGGTATTGCCCCTCAAGTGAAGAAGGCCTACAGCCAGCACCCAGTGTCAAGACTTACCGTTGTGGCTCCGGGTTGGAGTCTTCAGTACCATTAATAGCAGCATTCAGGTAGTCGCGGATGAATTAAAGTCTTCACGCTGGTGCTAAGTGTTGGTCTTGGAAGAACATTATGGTCCGAGAGTCTTTTTCGAAGTGCCCTCATTCCTAACGGAGGCAAGGCTGATCGTCCTAGCTAGGAAAGTAGCCGAACGCGAAATAACGCTGGGACAGGACAATGCCAGAGCAATCCGAACAAGTTGGGAAGGGGAGATGCAGGGGCGACAATGACATTTTCCAGTTGCATGTGGGAGGAGTACGGGTGTACGGGTGAATCTACTTGAGTCGAGACCTTATGTCCAACTTTAGGCTGCCCCTGCAGCCCCTGCCTAGTATCAGGAAAAGGAAACTGCAAGGAAGGCGACTGGTTATCGATCAATCAGGAAGTACTATTATACATACATTGTACATTGTTGGTACTTTCCTTCATCCACGGATTTAAAGGGTACCTGTGTCCAACTAACAAACCAGTACATGTACAATACTAGTACGCAAACTTACGCTTGTAACCTTTTCAGGCGTGGCAGGTTCCGTAAAAAGGCGCTTAAATCCGTACTTGTCTCTTTTAAAATGCGGGTGTAAAATATATGATCACCTCTTAATTACAGATCCCCCCGTAAATCCTCTCTTTCCAATTTTCTAAATCTCCACATTCCGCTCTAAGTAAAGAAAACCAGCTAGAAAACCATAACTGGGCTTTTACAAACACAAAGCTCGTCGACAACTGCGACATTTGACACGTGACCTTTCAACTTTCAAGTCACTTATAAAAAGCAGTCGAAGTTCACAGTAGTCAACAGCCTTACCGCCCTGTCTAGCTAACCATAGTAGTACCGGAAGTCGCTGGCGGCAGTTCGGCTCTTGGAGGTCGATTGATTTTTGATACTGATCATGCAGCAGCAAACAAAGTCGTCACTCTTGATGGAGAGCCGGTACTGGCTAATACCAGTTGGTCAGCCAGCTTCAACAGGGTCGAACACTCTGTTTCGCCTTCAAAGCGAACAGTCATATTTTCATCTGTTTTTTCTCTTGAGTACTAGTGGTCGCGCAAAATGTTTCAACTCCACGATTCTACTAGCTAGTAGGGTAGACTGCAGCCAGCCAATCTGTTTTTAGGTTGCTTGCCAGGTTCGACCTGCTCCTGCGTACGGTACTAGTACAGGTCTGGGGGGCACCAATGTCCACGAACAAGTTTCCCAGATTCCTGGAGTACTGTACGTAATTTGGATTTATAACATTGATTAAAGATGTAGTTCTGGGGTTTTTAAAAAACAATGATTTTATGCTTTATGGTCATTCCCATGTAAAAACTCAGGCTACGGTACAGTAGGATCAAAACCTTCCGGTTGCTCAAAATAGTGAACTGGCTTCCCAGCTTAGTTTCCTAATGAACCCACTGGCTTAACACGTAAATATCTATTGAGTATTAGTTTAGTCCTATTCTGTGGGATTGCTTTAGGATGTGTAGAGGAGTACCGGCAGCCTACTGCTGGGCTAAATTGAAATTTAGGATGTCCGACCCTTTTAGGATTGGACTAATATGGGGTTTTCGCAAGGTGGCATCGCCAATTCAGTACTGCACCCCTACTGGAGTAGCGGTGCGCAAATGACCCTTTCAAATGTTCCAGCGAGCGAGGAGGATGGACCAGCCTGCTTTCAAATTAGGCCAGCACGTCGCTGTGGGCATGCGCTATGCAGTATTGGCAATCACGAGTGACGTACGAGAGGTTCGCCAGGGTTCGCATTGCAACATCACGTTTGACACCGAGTCATGCCTCGGAGTAGCAAACGGAAGTCCTTAATACAGGATATCGCGTATGCATGCCACCGAGTGCCTCAGGCTGGTGCACTGCATTGGTGCGAGAGAGTACTCTATGTCTACAGTAAACTAAGTAGCTAGCCTCAACAAGAGAGTGTCGAACCACACCTCACAATTTACGCTCTATTCAGTACGAAACGGCCAATACAATGGTTAAAAAAGACTACACTGAACACCAGAGTGTCTGGGTGAAAGGAGGGATTCACCGTAACCAGGTGGCCAGCTTTGTTGAATCGAAGGGTCCTTCGTTCGCCGGGATTGAGCTGCTGGATGGAAGGCGAGTGAAGGTAAAGTGGTCGTCCATCATGGAAATTTTCTGTGGGCCTTGCGAGAGGAACACCATTCGCGACATCGAACGTCCAGGGGAGTGGGTAAGTGCTCTCCACTATGAACAGCGCGATGGTCGCACCGTCAACATTGCTGATGCCGAGGACGAAATTCGTCGCCAAGGTGCATGGCGTCCACAGAACGCCAACCAATACTACTTGGCCTATTATAGAGAGTTGAGGACAAGTGACGATCTACGTGGAGACAACCAAAGGCTTCGTGGAGAAAATCGAATGCTCCACCAGCGCCTTCTCCAAATGGAAGACCGCGTCCAGCAGATCGAAGAGTTGCTTCACAACAGTAACATCCCCAGTGGATTTTAGATTAATAATTTTAATAGTCTTATTGTTGTTCCTACTGTTGTTGTTCCTACTGAGCGGCCTCTAGCGCCATCTTTGATTTGCCTCGAGGCTTGCCTGATTTGATGTATTTCAGGCGTTGTAGTGCCTTCACCAAGTTTCCGACGGAGTACTTCGATTCCATAAACAGGGGCTCCCACTCTTCGACCACAGTCAAGGGCTGTTTCTTTTCTTTTTTGGCGTGTTCGTTGATGCCCTTGATAAGCCTGTTAGTGTACGAATAAAGATCACGGGGCAGATGTTTTCGCCACTTTGTTCCATGCTCTTTGTTCCTGCCATCAATGCCACCGTACACATCGTTCTTATAGTCGCCAAGGCCAAACCATTCACTCCACACATTCAGTAGGCTAGTGTGTCGACTGGCCATTCGAAAGCAGATGTGTTCTTCGGGAGTGGACTTAGGGCGGGGTGTCGGACCACCATCAACCACCATTGGTGATGGCAAGTCTGTTAATTCTGGTGGTGATGTTGGTGCTTCAACATCCATCGGTGATCCTGGTGAACGCGGTTGACCTTCTTCCAACAGCTCGTCGATGTCATCTTCAGTTATGAAGTCTTCACTGCCTGATGCACCGTCAGGACTACCTGGTGTGCCTGGAACGTTCCTGACCATTCTTTCACCAGCTTCCATTAAGGTCATGCCGACTGCTGCTTGGATCTCTGCTTGTTGCCGGGGTTGGTCCACCTTAAGACTTGCCATACCGGTTGTTATGGCTTCGTGCAGGTGATCAACCTTTCTCTCTAAGCTGTGTACCACATCGTAATTCGCGGCTAGCCTCTGATTGACACCAGGAAGAACCTTCTCTAAGTCCGCGTCTAAGGGACTTGTTTCTTTGCTGAGAGATAAACGCATTGTTTCTACATAATCCTGAAACAGCATTCAAAAGTGAGTAGGGATGAAATAAGCGACAACACAACAAGGTGGAAAGTGGACTCACTTTAAACAAAGGAGTATGGAAGACTGGTAACTCCTCGAAGAAAGGATGCCCATTACGTTCTTCATGGAGCACGAGCATAGTGGCTGCATCCTGTAAAAATACAACACAAAGCTCACAGAACCAACGTAGTGTCTCGAATGCTGTAGGGCTTGTGCAGTCGGGGTCTTCCTCCACCAACTCTTCCAACCTTCGGAAAGCCCACCCCATCGGCGTTTGCTCACACAGCTCTTGCGACGGTTTGACTATAGTTCGTGGATTGTAGTACATGCCGTTCGAGCTGTTGAATCCGGCAAGGTTGCGCATAGCATTCATTGGTAGCTTGGAAGAGTAGCTAGTATCGTAGACTCTCATATCCCACTGACCCATTTGCCTGACCTCATCGGCACTCACCTCCATAAGATTCAAAAGCTTGCATCCAAGCCCACGACCTAGATGGAGTTGCTTGTTGTAGGGGAGGCGCATGTCTTTGAGGGTTTTCTTGACATGTTCCGCGTAGCCATCATTGCTCATCTCCTTAGTCTTGTCCGAACTGTTTACATCCACCAGGAACTTCACATCGAACCAGGTCGTGTTATCCATCCATTGGGCAATTGTCATGTTTTGGAATTCACCTGTAAAATAGAAGCGCATCATCAAATAGAAGGTGATGGCCCCGATTGAACAGAGTCGAACGTCCTTATGCCGGGTGGCTCTGCCATATTGCATTTTCCCATGCGTCGTTTTGCCAATCGCAATCTGCATGATCATTAGATACATGTGGTGTACGTCCACATCTTTCTTTGGGGGCTTTAGACTGAAAAAATCAGATAGCTCAGCCTTATACAATGATTCCCCCCTTAGAATGCCACTTGTCAAGTAGAGCAAACATGCCCTGTGCCTCAGATACGTCGCCATGGACCGGTGGGCTGTGCAGTGGCTGTCATTCCAAAACCGTTGCTCGAGATCAGGGTATTTGTCGGCAATCTGGTATGGAGCGAACGAGCCGTCCATCTTCTCTGCATATTGGGCCTTCTTCAAAGCTGGAGCTCTTTCCTTTACATGGAGTGTGAGCTGTTTCAGGTCCTGCGTCCAAATGAACTCCCACGCCACACCACAAACTTTGCGGCCAACTTGATCAGTGTGCATGTTGCGCATGACTGTCTTGTATTGGTTGAATGTTTGAGCGCTGATTGGATCCTGAGGTGTTGGATAATGCAACTCTGTGTTGGCTGTGTTGAAGAAGATGCCACAAACCTTCTGGTAGTCGGCTTGGTCAAACTTCTTGCCTTGAAGTCTTTTGGCTTTGTTGCCGCCTCTTGGCTTTTTCTCTCTGAATGCTTGGTAAAACATAAATTTGAAAACCTTTTCCCATGTGATATTCATCTTGTAGGGATCTGTGGAGTAGTTCAACCTACAGAAGTCTTCGAACTCTGCTATCTTGGGTCCATAGGCATCTTTGGTGGAGTCAGGGACTGTTCGCTGTCTAGAGTCTTTCACAAAAGTTGACATGCCAGTCACTGCAAAGGATTCATTCACTGCCCTTAGCACATCACGACCTGCAGTGGCGGCGGCTGCAGCCGCTGGTGGATTAGCGGCAGCTTCAACTGCGGCGGCAGCTGCTGTAGCAGGAGGCGGAGCGGCAGCTCGGCGATTGCCTGCCATGGTGCCCTTCTACTTTGTGTTTGTGTCTACTTGTTTGTTGTATTTCCAAACGGAGCATTGGATTGACTAGCTAGCTAGTAGCTCTACGTTCGAAAGCAATCTAGGCACATCGGCTGGCTTTCAGCTCAGTCCGAAAACAACATCCCAGCCTGTGCTACAGCATGCCAAGCTAAAATGGCGCGCTCTATAAGTCTCTAAGATTAACCTTAAATCTGACGCACGAAATATCGTTGGTATATTTCGCGCGGTCTGCGCGAATGATCAGCAGAAACTGGGGGTGCGTTTTTAGGACTCAGCTAAATCTGAGGCCTGTACGTTTAGGATCGACCAAAAGAACTATTTGTTTCTTCATATCTATTTAGTACAGTGTATTTGTTTTTCACTTTGATAGAATCATTCGATCGAATTGTTATAACAAGTCCCAACATCTCTATCGTCATAGTGTGTGTCGTCTTGACCGTTCCCCCTACCTCCTTCCTTGTGATCCTTTCCTTCCCCGCTCATCAGTTCGTCTGCTCCATCTTGGTTCTCTGGCTGGCTCCCCTGCCCCCATGTCTCCAAGTAATTAGCGCCGTCAAAAATATACTACGCGATAATTATAATCGAAGCATCAGTTGTTGACAAGAGCACAAAAAGCGACACAAGGGAGACTTCTGGCAGTTTGGGAGGACCATGAGCAACCAAAAAAAGGCAACAAAAATCGATTTGGACTCTGAGGAATTTTATGTCCTTCAGGCTGTGCAAGCGCGCTCCTCAGATGCTAGAAAACGAGAGGCGGAGCTCCAAAAGCTGGAGCAATATGAGCAGGACAACCAGAGGGTCCAACAACAAGCAGCAGCTACTGCTGAACAAGAGAAAGCGCAGCAGGAAGCTAGGGCAGGCCGGCAAGCAGATTCTACCAGCAGCCGTGTCCAGAATGGGAAAAGCAGAAGTACCACCAAGAACAGCAGCACAAGTACCGGTACTGGGCACACCAGTGAAGAATATCTGAATATTGATGAAATTGCCAAACTAGCCGAAGCCCGGCAGAGCCTCCAGCCTCCCTCATCCGCTGGCACAAATTTAAACGGCATCAGCAAAACCCCTGGCAGTAGCACCGCAACAGCTACCAGTGCGCCATTCAACATCGAAAATAATGGAAAGCAGCAGATTCCGCTTCCTGGCGGGGCACAACCAGGAGCATACTCAGGAGCTCCTGGTATGGGCCCCCAAAGAACCACCAGACCTCGCTTTTCATTGCTTGGGGTCGCTTCCGCCACAGTCGAACGAATGGCCGACCTAAGTGACCGTGATGGAAGCCTGGCGTCTGAGGACAGGGAAGAACCTGAGACGTCCGAATCTGCCCGTGCCCATAGTGAAAATCGATCCTTCATTGAAGGACAAGTCGCTCGTTTGACTTCGAGAACAAACAGTCAGACTGTCGAGCACGCGAACCATGGTGATAAGTTTGACGTGCCCGAAATAAATAATGCTGCCAACAGTGACAATAATGGCTTGGCTGTGGCAGCGCTGGTGGAAGAGGATGAGACGCCCCAAGATTTGCCACTAGCTGCACCGTTTGATGTGGATGAATCACAAAAGAGAAAGGAACAAGCCAAGAAACGATTCCAAACCAAGATTTACATCATCGTTGGCTTGCTTGTGGTGATTGGATTGGTTGTGGTGGGAGTCTGTGGCAGTGGCAACTGCAGCAGTAAGGGCTCCTCTTCAGAAGAACAGGAACTCAGTCCCAGAGAAATGGAAGGCATGGAAATCAAAGCCCAGCTGGAAAAGGTGTTAGGAAGCACTTATTTTGATGGTTCCACAGTCAGCACGGAACCCCATCAAAAAGCACTCAACTGGATCATCCATCAAGATCCCCGCCAACTGCCTCCGGATTCCATCCATCTACTCCAACGATTTATTTTGACACAGTTTTACTACAGTACGTCACAAGCCAGCCCTTGGAAATTCTGTGGCGCTGCCACTGGTGCACAAACAGCTGAATGCTACTTTCAATTTCTGGATCAAGAATTCATTAACGAACGATGGTTGTCCGGGGTTTCCGAATGCCGGTGGGCTGGATGCACTTGTGAAGGCGAAACAGAAAACATTACTTCAATTGATATATGTAAGTATTTATGACGGAACAACACAACCTGTCCACCAAGCTTCTTTCCAATCTTTGGCTGCATTTTTTCTGCCAATTCCAACAGGGCACAATGACTTCACAGGGTCACTTCCAAGTGAGCTTGGATTATTGTCACATGCAACCGCTTTGTCTCTTCGATCACAAAACTTTACTGGCACTATACCCACAGAAATATACCAATTGACAGCTCTTTCCAATTTGGGGCTTTCCGGGAACAATTTTACAGGAACCGTCAATCCTGCTGTCTTCTCCATGCCATTATTGAGTACCCTCCATTTTAGGTTTAACCACATGACAGGCACCATCCCAACTGAAATTGGGCTCTTTCCAGGTATGCGCACATTGTGTTATCTAGACAAATGCATCTGCACCCAGGTTCATTGTTGATCATTGGAACCTATTGCCCTTTTCACTTCATAGGAAAGCTGCTCTTCTTTGCCAAAAATTCTTTTACAGGAACGATTCCTTCAGCATTATTTTCCACCAAAAATACCACGGATATGCATTTTGAACATAATGAGGTGGGTTGACCTGTACTGTTGTTTCCAACGTCCAATAACTTTACATCCTCTCATGATATTGGTTGGCTAGCTCTCTGGAACAATTCCCACAGAAGTTGGGATATTATCCCAGCAAGTCAGAGAAGACAATGGTGGTCCTGGATTGAATTTCGCCGGCAATAATGCATTGTCTGGTACAATTCCATCAGAGTTTGGGCTGGTGAACCATCTAAAAAATTTATATTTCACAGACACGAGCATTGAAGGCACCATTCCTGAAGAGCTAATCTTGAATTGCCTCAATTTGAATTTCCTCATTGGTGAAAATTGCAACTTGGGGGGTACATTGAGCACCAACTTTGGATTGCTCACAAACCTCAAATACTTACGGTTGGCCAACAACAACTTTTCAGGTAGCATACCCGTGGAGTTTGAAGCCCTGACAGGATTGAAAGAGTTTACAATCAATGGAAATCCTGAACTCAGAGGGATTATTCCTGATGACATGTGCTTTGAGAATGTTTGGAATGCTCAAGGACTTGAGTTTGTAGCCGACTGTGCGCAGACCGCAATCACGGGAAGTGATGGTACTACCAGCATGGGAGAACCATTTGTGTCTTGTCCTGAAGGATGTTGCAGTACATGCTGTGATGGGGGCACTGGAATCTGCATGGAGCAGTAGCTGCGAACGTGGGATGTTTCTCGGTCGGCTCGACTCGACTCGGTGTGTGGTGATTTATTTGATGCCTTAGAAGGGCGCACGGTGCTCGCCTTTTGAAAGCGGCAGACCAGCTGTTCAACTTTACGGATGTCACTTGCGTTCCCCGGGCCAGCTACCAGTAGCTAGTATGTGAAATTATGGTTCTATATACTATAGGTACTGATATAATATTTGGATCGGCTCGGTCGATTCGTTCATTCATTCGTTCGTTCCCGTGAAAAACATGGACAACGTTCTGTGTTACTGTTGAACCTGAGCCCTATCTCTTACTGGATACCAGTCTACTACAGGAGGGAGACACCATGGGGTAGCTTTTAGGTAGCTGTAACCACTTTCTAGATTAACTTTGATTACCTGAAAGATGGGAATCCTGTAGGCAGACCTATCAGCACAACAGTTAATCTAGAAAGCTTTATCTAAGAGCTAAGAACGACGGATCCGTCCGGATCCCAACCATGAGCGAAGAGGGTGCCTCGGGCACTCCGCCACCGGCGCCACCACCACCATCCTCCGGGGACTCTAGTGGTGGGCCCGGTAGACACCACGGAGGCCGTCAAGGTGGCGGCCGAGGTCGAGGAGGAGGACGACGACGTGGTGGACGAGGGCCCAGCCCAGCCACCACTACCACTCCAAGAGGCCCCAAGTTTGAAGGCAGATGTGATGACCTCAAGGGACATGTCTACGACCTGACCAATCCAAAGGATGCAGCCAACAACTACATGATAACCACCGATGAAGTAATCCAACTCATTGGGAGAACCTACAAGCATGGAAATCATACCAAGAGATGCCTAGAGGAAGGGCGAAGGATCGCATTGACTGTCCCAGAAGACCCAGCAGACGCAGCCACCGTGACAGAGAAAGAGATCTGGAAACAGGAGGTGAGCGCTTACGTCAAAAAGAAAAATGAAGTCGAGACAAACATGGAGAATGCATATTCACTGATCTTTGGACAATGCAGTGAGGGTGTTCGAGCCAAGCTAGAGAGCATGATCAACCACAAGGAGATCAAAGAAGCTGGTGACCCCGTACGTTTGCTTAACAACATACAAACGGTGATGCTACAGTTCCAGACCACCAAGTACAAGCCACTTGCAATCTACGAATGCAAACGACGACTCATGTTATTCCGACAAACAAAAGAAATGACGGTCGACCAATACCACAAGGAATTCAAGAACTACACAGACGTCGTGGAAAGGAATGGAGGATCGATCGGAGCAGATATTGGCCTCGTCGAGGAAGTGCTGAACAGTCACCGACCACCTCTCACCCTAGAAACTGCGACCGACGAACAATTGCAACAAGCTAAAGGAATAGCCAGGGAAAGAACCATCGCGCTGGATTTCATCGTCGGTGCTGACCGGAGCAGGTTCGGAAAACTCACGGAAGACCTCGAGAACAGTTTCACCCAAGGTCGAAACAATTACCCAGCCACGATGACTGACGCACTGAAAATCCTGACCAACTGGAAGCAGGACCCAAGGAACACGCCGCAGCCGCCACGACAAAGGGACGACACAAACAGTGGCCAAGGAGCAACGGAATTGTCGTTCACGAACATTGGAAGCGAGATCGAACAACAGCAAGGAACACCCGCGAATAGTCAGCGAAATTCCTGGCTGGCCAACATCGAATGCTACAATTGCCACGGACGTGGCCACTTTGCACGTGATTGCCCAACGGCCAACACTCCTGCAACCGATACGACAGCCCCAAGCCAAGCGGAAGGCGCCGTACAAATGCTCCTCGATGGGGCGGAAAATGACACGTCCTACGTTGGCTTTACACTAACAACAACCAGCGAGAAAGGGAAGTTGCCGCGGAACTGGATCCTACTCGACAACCAAAGCACGGTACACCTATTCTTCAACAAAGACCTACTGGTGGATATCAAGGTGACCGACCGATGGATGACAGTCAACTGCAATGCAGGAGTGACGAAAACCAACATGATCGGAAGACTCCCTGGATGCTCCGACGAAATCTGGTACCACCCAGACGCGATTGCCAACATCCTCTCCTTCTCGATGGTCGAAAAGAGCTTCCCAATCTCATACGACGCGAAAAACAAATGCTTCATCATGCACAAGCCAAACAACAATCACCGACGCTTTGTTCAATCCGACCGGGGACTGTTCTATCTGGATGTGAGTAAGGAAGCAGACCCTCAACACGACTTGATCGATGGCGAGGCAGCCTTTATTAGCACAGTAGAAAATAACAAGTCTAACTACACCGTTAAGGGATACAAGGCTGCTGAACTAGCTCGTAAGGTACAGCAAATGGTGGGCAACCCATCGCTAAAAGGATTCCTTCGGATCCTAGACAACAACCAACTGCCAAACTCTCCAGTAACGAGAGCTGACGCGATCGCCGCAGAAAAGATATTCGGGCCGAACGTAGCTGGGCTGAAAGGGAAGACCGTTCGAAAACAGGGACCACCTATTGACAGCGCCCAGCACACACCAGTACCACCCCAGATCATACAGCTCTACCATGTCGTTACGGCAGGCATCGATATCATGTTCGTTAACAAGCTTGCGTTCCTAGTGACTATCTCGAGGAACCTGAAATTTGGAACCGTGGAATTCCTGCCTAACCGACAGCACCCAACCGTCCTTGGCGCGATCAAACGAGTCAAGTCTACGTATCTACGTCGTGGATTTGAGCTGCGACACTGCAATGCTGACATGGAATTCGAGCCACTGCGAAGCGCGCTCACAGAACAAAAGATGGACCTAAATGTGGTAGCAGAAGACGAGCATGTGCCCGAAGTTGAACGCTACATCAGGACAATCAAGGAGCGAACCCGATGCACCTGGCATACGCTCCCATTTAAGCGTATTCCGAACAGAATGATCATAGAAATAGTGTGCAGCAGCGTCATGTGGTTAAATATGTTCCCGGCAGCTGATGGAGTGTCAGACACTCTCAGCCCACGGACACTGATCTCTGGTCACGTGCTAAACTACAACAAGCACTGCAAAACACTATTTGGAGCCTACGTGCAAACACACGAGGAGCACGACAACAGCATGGAGTCACGAACTACTGGGGCGATAGCCCTCAGACCAACAGGCAACTCACAAGGATCATACTATTTCCTGAGCCTCACGACCGGACGAAGACTCACCAGGCAACGATGGACAGAGCTACCGATGCCACAAGACGTGATTGACCGGGTACATGAGCTGGCAGAACGTAACCAAGCAGGAGTGGGCCTGGCCTTTGGATGGCGCGACGGTACCCCAATTGACGATGACGATGACAATTATGACACGGACGCTGACTTCGACTATGATGACGACCAAGAGTATGACCCATACAGCGATGACACATTGGACTGGGACACGGCCACCGAAGACGAAGAGCTTGACGATAACGGGCACCAAGGCACAGGAGTGCCGGCCCCAGGAGTGCCCGCTCCAGCAGTGCTGGCACCAGTCAATGAAGAAGAAGGAGAGTCTGAGCATGACAATGATGCGGACGATGAACAAAGCGAGTCCGGAAGTGAGGTAGATACCCCAATAATCAGTGACTCCAGCACCGAAAGCGACGGTGACGAAGATAACGGCGAACCTGAGATCGAACAATCACGATCAGATGACGACCATGGCACGGTGGAGCCTGAACAGCCAGGCGGCAGTCCAATGCTGGAGCCGAATCCGACTGACGAGATGGATCAGCAGTACGGAGAAAGAAAGCGCTCAGGCTTGCGTCCGCGAAAGCCGACGGCCAGGTTCGGCGCCAACAACCAACCAGATGAGTACACCATGGCATGTACGCAGGATCAACCCGCGAAGAGCCCAGGAGTGCCACCACCCGTGACAATGGAGCCACCACGTGACTATGCACTGCTCCACTGTGGACTCGAGCACTTGGAGCACACGGTGATGACACAATATGAGGTCCGAAAAGGACTCAAGATTTTCAAGGAGAAGGGTGCCGAGGCTGTGATATCCGAGATGCAGCAGCTACACGACCGAAAGGTCATAGAGCCAATGAAGGCCAGCATGCTAACACGAGAAGAAAAGAAAAATTCACTGGAGTACCTTATGTTCCTCAAGCAAAAGAGATGCGGGAAGATCAAGGGCCGTGGATGCGCCGACGGAAGGAAACAGCGGCTATACAAGACAAAGGAGGAAACCAGTTCTCCAACCGTGACCACAGAGTCACTCTTCCTGTCATGTGTTATCGACGCAAAGGAAGGCAGGGATGTGGCAACGTGCGACATCCCAGGAGCATTCATGCAGGCAGACATGGACGAGGTTGTGTATATGAGACTATCCGGCCCGCTGGCTCTCTTACTTGCCAAAGTCGACAAGGATCTGTATGAGCCATTCATCAATGAGGAAAAGGGCAAGCACGTCATGTATGTGAAGCTGACAAAGGCCCTGTACGGGACCCTTCAAGCGGCACTACTATTCTGGAAGAACCTCACCAACACGCTCATCAACGAGTGGGGGTTCGAGTTGAATCCATATGACGAGTGTGTGGCCAACAAGATGATCAATGGAAAGCAATGCACAATCTTATGGCATGTGGACGACCTCAAGATCTCCCACGTGGATGCCAAAGTGGTGACCGATCTCCTAGAACAACTAGAAGCCAAGTATGGAAAGGAAGCTCCACTGACGGTCACCAGGGGAAAGATACACGACTACCTTGGAATGGTGATCGACTACTCCCAACCCGGGAAAGTGATATTCAGGATGGACCACTACGTGAAGGACATCCTCGAGGAGGCAAGAACTGACACTGTCGGTGAGGCTACTAGTCCCGCGGCCGATCATTTGTTCATGGTGAATACGACAAATCCAGAGATGCTGGACCAGGCCGACAGCGACCACTTCCACAGGATGGTAGCTAAGCTGTTGTTCCTGGCTAAGAGAGCCAGACCCGATCTGCAACAGGCCGTGGCATTTTTATCCACGAGAGTAAAGGGTCCCGACAACGATGACTACAAGAAATACAAGCGTGTCATTCAATACCTGAGGGCCACACCAGAGCTTCCACTCACGTTGGAGGCGGACGATACGCACGTGATTAAGTGGTTCGTTGACGCGTCCTTTGCTGTACACCCGGACATGAAAAGTCAGACCGGTGCAACCATGACGATGGGGAAAGGATGTCCCTTTTCGAATTCCACAAAGCAGAAACTGAACACGAAGAGCTCAACCGAGGCAGAGCTAGTAGCAGCAAGCGACTCCATGCCAATGATTATCTGGACAAGATATTTCCTGCAGGCCCAAGGCTATGGGGTGAAGGAAAACCGCTTGTACCAGGACAACCAGAGTGCGATGCTGCTGGAGAAGAACGGACGATCCTCGAGTGGTCGTCGTACAAGGCACATCAACATCAGGTATTTCTTCATCACCGACAGAGTGAAGTCGGGCGAGGTAACGATCGCCTTTTGTCCAACTGATGAGATGCTCGCGGATGTGTTCACGAAGCCATTGCAAGGAAGCAAGTTCCTCGAGTTTCGTCGACTTGTGCTGAACTTGTCGAGCGATCACGACAGGAGCTGATGATGCCACAACAATGACACCAGCAACACGATCAGCAATGTAGTGATCGCAGGAGTGTGTTGAACCTGAGCCCTATCTCTTACTGGATACCAGTCTACTACAGGAGGGAGACACCATGGGGTAGCTTTTAGGTAGCTGTAACCACTTTCTAGATTAACTTTGATTACCTGAAAGATGGGAATCCTGTAGGCAGACCTATCAGCACAACAGTTACATGCAAAATTACGTAGTGTACATTTATCATACGAACGAACCCTTTTAAAAATTTACCAACCTCCGATCCTCTTGGCCGGGCTGTTTCCCTTCCATGATTTCCTGGTTCGACTAACTAACTGATTGGTGGCACGATTCTCTCGTCGTTGTGGCTGCTACTTTCGGGTGCTGTTTCTGGTCCTTCTTGTACTAGTACAATGGAGGAATCAACTTCATTTTCACTTGGATCCTCACACCTTCTGGCTTCGCCACCATCAATCCATTGCGTGGTGGCTCGCCGGTTGTATGATCTTGTTGTCGTCGTCTTTTCATTTTGATTATTCCATGGCAGCAAACTAGTAGCACCCTGCTGCTGCAGAAACAGCACGGCCACCAACGCCGCAAAACACCCCGCCAATGCCAATGACAGTACGACCACGGCGGCATTGTTCGCACTACTCGATGATTCTGTTGTAGTTGTGGTTGCCATATTATTGATATTGGTCAAACTCCACTGCAAAAGTTGATTTTCCACAGATTCGTGATGTTGAAAGATTTCCCCAATGACATGTGGATTGTTCAACCCATCCAATTGCTGTGGGAATTGTGCAAAGCACCATCGTGCCAAGATGGGTTCCAATTTAATGTGGGTTTCGGCGACATCTTGAAAAACCGTGTGTTCGATGCGTTTCAAATGGTGTGGATATTGCCAGACACACCATTCGCCCAAATAGGGTTCAATGTCGACCAAAATAGCAGCATCTTGACTGGGCGTTGCGACTGTGGGAATACCGTCGTCGTCTTGTTGTGTTGTATCAAGTTGCTGCTGTTGCAAATTGGCGAGTGATCGTTGCGACCAGTGACGGAGGAATTGTTCAATGGGAATATGCGAGGATTGCAAATCGGAAAAGGATCGAGATCGATCGAGAATGGCGAGATATTGGGGGAATTGATCAAAACACCATTCTCCCAAGAAGGGTTCAATCTTGACATGATGCGTCAGTAACCGCGCCATGTCAAAACCCGAAAAATTGGCCAATTGCGGTCGAAATTGTTTGGCGCACCATTCGCCCAAATACGGTTCCACTGCCATCATGCCATTGTTTTTCTGGGAGGCAGAAGAAGAAGATTTGGCGAGGCAAACTGCAGGGGCTGCCACCAACAATAGTAGGCATAGATGACTTCTTCTCATGATAATGATACCCTCACTCATACGGTACCGTAGTCTTGATAGTCAACACTCTCAACACTCTCGACCTCTTCTGTGCTTCCGACGATGATGGGTCGATGCTTCTGCTCCTGCTCCTGATATCGTGCAACAACGGCGAGCTTGTGCCCGTTCTATTTTAAAATTCCTGAAATCTCTGAGAAAGCATGACGTGGCGGTTGAATAATCTTCATTGTCACAATTCTCTTGGAGGGAGAAACCACTAAATCTTTCCTTTTTCCCTCCATCATCAAGCTCTAAATCTCTGATGTCTGCTCACAATTTGACTTCTGTTCATAAAAGTGCAAAAGCTTTTTTATTAATTTAAAAAAAGGTTTAAGATTTTCACTGGACATCGAATGAAGGAAGACTTCTTGTATCCATTGACATTTCTTTTGTTTGACCAGTGTCCAAATCCAAAAGTGTCAATTGGGCGAACAGATATCATAGATCTATTCCAGCATTTTATTTTTATTGTTCGGCCATGGGCACTGGAATCGATTCTGTGATGACCGTTGCAAGCCAAGTCCAACAACAACAACAACAAGTCGACCATGACGAGGGTGTCGAGGTGACTACCGTGGTGCCAGTCCAAGAGAATGAGATTGTGTTTGTGGCAGCCCAAGAAGAGGATGAGAATGACTCTCCACAAGAAGAACCGAGTGTTCCGGTTTCTGCTGATGATGCATCTTCCCGAGGTTACTGCGGCTGTGGCTACGACAATGTGGCCATGGCCAAGGGGATATCATTGTTGGGAACGGCCCGTGGTCCCATTGTCATGTCCAATATCTTCTTGTCGACAGCACTCATCTATTTGGCGAGTGAACAAGTGGGGTGTCTGGAAACTACGCCCGAAGGAGAAACACAAGTCGTGGAAGACTGCGAGGAACGTGTTTATGGCGTCTTTTCTCCGGCCGCACTGATTACCAATATTGCCGTCATTTCCGGATTGCTGGCCGCCTGCCTCATGCCCATTGCCGGTGCCATTGTCGATTATACGGCCCATCGATGGACCACGGGTGTCGTATCCGCACTGCTCATTACGATTATTCAAATCATTCAAATTGCCACCAACAGTTCCAATTGGTTCCCCATGGCCATTCTTCAAGCCGTGGCGGGATGTTTTTATCAGATACAAGTATTGGCCACATGGGCCTATTTGCCCGATATTGCCCGACAAGTCAACAATGAAACCACAATGACGCGATTCACATCCAACTTTACCATGGTACAATTCACGGCACAAGCGGCCTTTTTGTTTTTGGTAGTGGCCATTTCCACAACACTCAATCTGACCGATGTCAATACCGGTCGTCTCAGTCAAGCCATGAATTCCCTCGGGATTGTTGTTTCCTTCAAATGGGGATGGACACTCCTTCCCATTGTTCCAGCACGGCAGTCGTTATTGCCCCAAAAAAATCTATTGTGGCAAGGATTTTTGCAAAATTGGAATACGGCCCAAAAAATCAATCGCGAGTATCGCAACAGTCTGCGATGGTTTTTATTGGGCATTCTCTTTGCCGAACCGGCGGCCAATGCATTCACGGTCGTGGCCGTCGTCTTTTTGAATGAACAACTCGGCATGGGGGGCAATGACATTGGCATTTTCTTTGGCGTCGTATTGGTCGCCATGGTTCCCGGAGGACTCATATTTCATGGATTGACCTTGCGGACCGATCCCAATACGGCACTCCGGGTCTCCATGCTATTAATGTTTCTATTGGTCGTTGTGGGAGCACTGGTATTGACACCCGACAATGTCTTTCCCATTGCGTACATTTGGGGATTGGCTGTGGGACTCATTTTGGGATGCTTTTATCCCTGTCAACAATTGTTTTATAGTTTTGTCGTGCCACGGGGACAAGAAGCCGAATTCACTGGATTTTATGTCTATTGTACCCAACTGCTCGTGTGGTTGCCACCCCTGGTCTTTTCGACGATGGTCGAAGCACACGTCGATCAACGAATTGGATTGATTGTGGTCGGCTCCTTCTTTTTGATCTCGATTGCCATTTTCTCCATGGCGCCGCCCTTTGACGAATTGCTACTGGAAGTACACAGCAATGATAAGAACCGATTGTCGTTTCGAGGACTTGACGACAATGATGCGTTTGTGGCGGACAACACCCGGGAACTGTCTGAAGCCATGGTATCCACAGACACCAAAGATGATGGAGTGGAACACAGTCCTGTCAAACAACGCACCGGGAATGCGATCCAGAACAATGAAGCGGGGAGTGTGCCATCCGAGGACAATGTCATGGCACCGTCCTCGAATGAAACAAGTGGGAGTCAGGACGATGAGAGCTCGGACGACCCTTCCATGGATGTCAAGTGTCAAGTCCTCCTCAGCGGAAGACTGCGAATACCAGCATCTGATAGGCCAAAGGCTCCCAAACGTGACCAAGAGACATCAGAATGATGATTCCAGCCACTTCCAATGATGTACGGTACACATGCATGCTATGCATACATGTAATGAATACATAATGATTATGTTGCTTGGGGTTTCATGAAGGCTTGCTACTGTATTATTCAGATGCCAGCCAATAGTCATTCTCCAGCTAGCTAGATAGAGATGGAGGGAAGGTATGTGCTGTGGCAACATCAGGCAATCTATTGATAGTCTAGACGGTCAAACTTCTTTACCAACCCCAACTCTCTTCAACAAAGAGCTCGTGATTTGTGGTGAATCATGACTCCGACCTCAGTGTACAAATCCTTAGATAGCTAACAGGCGTCGCACCCTCTCAGGAGGCCAGTGTGGCCGGTGAGCAGACTTGACTGTGGGAAATACCCGAGCCTTAGCTCGTGGGTAGTCCTCAAGCACATCTCGTCTGAATCCGTTATTAGACGTTCAATTTTTTTTAGACGGTCAGTGCATAAACTGTTGCATTCTTCGGCCTACGGTAGCTATTTCTCTGGTTGGAGGCACATCCATCCTACAGTACGGTATTTGTGCATCTGAGGTGTACCGTATGGGTCCTCTATGGCTCCGTTCAGCGGTACCGGTATTGTCTAGCCAGTAGAGGGGAGGAGCCAAGCTTTCTCTTCTGCCCAATCATCACTGCTGGCTATGGTCAGCACAAGGTAAGGCGAGGAAGCGTGATTATTAGCGAGGTTCCAGCACCAGATAGTATACCTAACCAAGCCTATTGAATTCGTTTCGACCTAACTAACTAGATAATATGTAGCTATGATTGAAGCATTTTTCATTCTGATATATATATGATATAATTGACACGTTTTCTTCTACTCTATATAATATATATTGATACAGACTGTCTTCTTCTTCTTTTGCCAAAGAACAGACAGGGTGTTATAATCTCCATTGCGTGGTGTTACACTGGAATGATTGCGAATCGGGTTCCTTCTCGCGAGACGGTTCTTGTGGGCAACGGACGTCTGCGATGAGTACAGGGCGATTCGGGAGTGGAAGCAATAGTGGCGGTGGATGGTTTGCTTTGTTTGTGAGCATTGTGCACTTTCAAAGCTTCTTGCTGATCGAGTTTGGCCACTTGCGCTGCCATGATGGAATTGGCGTGAGCGTGTTGGGATGCAAATTGGCGGAGACTCTTTTCGACATTGATGCGCTTGCCTCTGTATGCGGCACTCCGCAGTGCGAGACTCTTTTGGACCACGGCTTGGACGTACAGAGCGGCAAACTTGGGCCGTTTGGCATTGACTTTCATGTGATATTCCAAGCCTCTCCAATCCGTTTCAATAGACTTGGTCAAAACAAACTGGCGTTCGGCTGCCTCCAACTCGCTCGAAAATCGTTCTTGCAGCGTGCCACTGTGAAACCACAAATCGTCGTCGCTGGCGCAGGCGCCTTCGCCCACGGCCGTGGTGGATCCAAAACGAACTCGGGATGGCATGGTCAGGTTTGTTTGTGGTCTGTGGTAGTCTATTCTATTGTTGCTTGTGTGCTGGCTAGCTAGTAGAAGTAGCTGATGGAGAATCGATGATTATTTGTGGGAGACTTGTGTGTGATGTGAGCGAGACCAAAGGGAAGAGAGGCTTCGAGGCTTCCTTATAAATTTCCGCGGGATACCAGTCTCACTGACAGCGGATACCGGTGGATGCAGGGAGAGCCTTTCGTGGACAAAACATCGCCACTTTGTACTGGTAATGCGGTACTAGTACGACCCATTGACTTTGCATAAGAACAATGGTGAACCTCACCAGGCCCATCCTTCCCCAGCATTCACCTACTCTTATTACAGTCTGGGATGCATTTAACACAGGGATCATACTGTGAAATGTTCTGTACACATTCAGCGATGGTACAACATCAACAGGGGTATCGACGCTATTCTGCTTTGGTACCAATTGCAGTACCTGGTCATGTAGCCGTTTTTGCTAACTCCGTATGATGTTCATGAAACCATTGCTTTAATTAAATGCAGCTGTGTCACATGTCATTCTCTGATTCAGCTGAATTTTTAGTAGCAACTTCGGTACTTGCGTACGTGCACGTGCTACCTACGTACATGAAAAACTAATGGATGACATGTTTAGTGCGCTTGTTGGAGATGAGTCTGGAAGCAGCACTGAAAATCCTTTCAGAGGGTGCAGATGTGGCCTGCACAGAAAGGTAAATCTTGGCCAAAGATGCTAGGATAGGATAGAGAGATTGATTCTTCTTCCACCAGCCAAGTGGATCATTGTAGGTCTTGTCGTGCTTGCTCTTTCGAATTGGAAGTGAACCTGCTTCAATGTAACGCTTGAGCTCATCCTTGCATGTCTTCTCAATTGAATCATCGCTCGCACTTGCTTGTTTGCCAACTTCCACAGCAGCAACTTGCTGCTCAAAAACTTCTAGAGGATCTTCATCATCGCTGCTGTTGTCTTCATCGTCGTCATTGGCTTGCTTTTCTTCTTCCATTTTAACATCATCACCAGCTGAAGCAATACCACCACCAAGAGCATCGCGCTTTTCAATTTCTGACATCTTCATGATTTCAAGAACTCTCTCACGAATTGCTACCTTGGATCCCTCATCAGGAACAGAAATCAGAGACTTGAATCTTGGATCAAGTAAAGTGGCAATAAGGAGAGCAGGATGGATTCCAGTTTGCCTATTGCGTTCACCACGTTGAACTTCAGGATTGAAGACGGGTTCGTCGGCACTACCCCAACGCTTTTTAAAGTCTTCAAGAAGATTGCGAGCCAACTCCTTGCTTGCCGTAGTAGGACCACTAGATGACAATGCCGTAAGAGTGTCACAGATATTTTTCACACTGTACACAACCCAGCTCGCAGTGACATACTTGTCACCTTCCAACATTTTCTGAGCATCCTTGAATGGCTTCAAAACAGTCGTGATGTCTTCAAAACAGTCGTGATGTCATACAGATCATTCCAATCTCGATTGGTAAGCGGAGAACACTTACCAAGTTCGTTGTAAATGAACATAGTTTGTATCGCTGGCTTGAGCTCCAAAAGACGAACTATCATAGCATATGTAGCCCACCAACGGGTTACGACATCATCAATCAAACCTTTGGGAGGGCCTTCGCAGGAATCACTTTGTGCTTGATGCTTCTTGAGTTTTTCCAAAGCTTGACTAGAATTGTTGACGAATTTCACAATAGCCCTAGCCTTGTTGACACAACCAACAAATTCTTCACCAAAAGCATCCACAGCTTTTTTGGTTTTGTCATTGTAGCAGAGCTTGCAAGTGAGCTGAAGCACATGATCCGTGCAGTAGACATGAGCAATGTTCTGGTTTCTTTCCCACTTCATTCCAAGGCTGTTCATGTTTCCAGTCGTATCAGTGGTACCGGCAAATACCTTAGCTACACCAAGATTGAGCTTTTCAATGCTCAACTCAAGGAACGACTTCTCAAGCTCTTCTGCTGTAGTATCACCCTCATGCAAGAAGATGCCGAGGTCGACATTGTGCAACTTAAAATCATTGTCAATGAAGTGAGCAGTAACACCAGTGTAGTTCTCATTGCGCTTCGAAGTCCAGTGATCAAGAGTAAAGTTCACAGAAAGACCCGTCATAGTTTCAATGGCAGCATCTCTCATTGCATCTTCCAAGTTGATCATGATGCTTTTGACTTTCTTGTTGGACATAGGCTTGGCAGTCAAATCGTACGACTGAATCATATCACGGAATGAGTCTGTTTCAACAGTCTTGAAAGGACTCATAGAATCAGCGATCCATCTTGTTGTCATCAACTCTTGATGCTTCTTCCTTGCTCCAGGTGGAAGCTTCTTGATCCCACCACTTTTGACGCTACCATAGCTCATAATAGATGCTTGACGAGAGGTCTTGCGCTTCTTGCCACCAACTTCAGAAGCATTCACGTATTTGCTCATCAAGATATCCACAGTGGTGTTATGTCCTTCCACACGTGTGGTTAAATGAGTGGTGAGGGCACCATTGGTCCAACTCGTTTTCCCCTTTTTCAAGGTTCCACAAGCAAGAATTTTGCCACAGTGGTTGCACGCAGCAAACCGGTTTGTATCGCATTTCTCATTATACTTAGAGAAGTCAGCATTGGGCAAAGATTCTTTATCAATGTCTTTCTTGCCACCCTTCACAATATGAAAGAAGTTCCAAACATTAGATGTAACATTGCTTCCTGAGCAGGCTTCAAGGCAGAAAAAAACACTGGCTTTCGAGCTTTGAGTTAACCACTGCTCCTTTGCAGCAGTGTCACTATCACTAATACCACCGGTGCCAGTAGTAAGAACAGAAGTAGCATCCACGCTAGAACGCCTCTCTGCAGCGATTGTTGCAGGAAGGTCGGGCTGAGACATGACAAAATAAAACAAGCCAAAAACTTAGAGCAAAAGCAAATGCAAAAGAAGAAACTGTATTTTCAAGACTTGAACTCTGAGAAACTCAGCAAGACTTGAACTCTGAGAAACTCAGCTGAGCTCAGCTAAACTAACTTAGAACCAAAAGCAAAATGTGTTGGGGGCGGTGATTTGAACTCTTAATAGTCTGATTGCACTCTATTGTAGTGCACCAATACTGTAAAAAACGCTAACAGAAACGCTAACAAAAACGCTAATAAAACGCTAACAAAAACGCTGAGCTCATAGTAATAAAAAAACGCTAAAAAACGCATAATAGCAAACGCTAAGGGGACCTGTTAGCGTTTAAACGCTACGCTTGACCCTAGCGTTTGTGGTTCCATCCTCTATGAAAAACAATTTACAAGTTTCGGTACCGGTACTCGAGTATTACCACACTAACTAGTCAAAATTTAAGAGTTGAAGGTATTAAATAGAAGGTTCAAAGGCATTTAAAGCCTCGCTTCCTTTTCTTTCCTTGTTCAACCATGTACCGTTCATGAAGGATTTCCGATCTCAGTGGTAACCATGGCTTGGCTGGCTGGCTAGCTAGCCACAGCACTCCGCACTCAGCATCTCATCAGTGCGCCTCACGGCAGCAACAGCCACAGCAACAATGGACAATGGGGAATGGAAAGCATCGCAGAGATCAGAAAACAGAAAACGAACATCATAACAACATGATGTAGGAGCTGGTGTGGGAGTTTTTTTGTAATGGCCAATATACCCTGCCCAGCGAGTAGTCTACTGTCTAGTAGGATTCGATCATTCAGCTAGTAGAGAGAGGGTCTAAATGAGTTCTAATTGGTACTGTAAGATGCTTTCTTCCTTTGCCTCTTGTAGATCAGATGCCCCATACTGTACCTTGTCAGCGATATGGTACAGTATGGCTCCAGACCTTGCGGTCCATGCTATCGACTGGCATAGATCTAGTCTATTAATACAGTAAATGCATTGGGATGGGTTCGACTCCGCAGCCAAGCATGCATGGATCTCACCACTTCAATGCTGGTTTGCTCTAACATCTAACCCGAACTTTTCCTCCAACTGGATGCGGGTAAACAAACTCCACGTCCCCTCTTGCTTCACTAGCTAGTGTAGCGGCAGGCAACCCGAACTTCCAATGCATGCGGATCCTGCCTGGCCTATCAATAATCTAGTAGACCTAGACCACTCCAGCCCGCCCATTGCCCTTTTTGCTTCATGAGGCAGTTTTAGTTTAGGCACAACAACACAACACCGCTCCCAGGTGATGGTACCAGGTACCTATAACATCGGGCTCGTACCTGTGCGTACTGTTCCTGGTACTTAGACTAGCTCTTAGACTCATGTCGAAGAGTCCAACCGTGTCCGAGCAATTCAGCAACCGAGAGATGAAAGGAAGCACCTACACCTCGAGTCTGAACGTCTAAAGCCCCATTTAGTTACGCAGTCATCATCATGGGATTCTACTGCTCCGCCCCTTCCCTTTTTCATGGGCTTAAAAAAACATGTCGTCCATGAACAACGTGAACTTGCCGAATTTTTGATCGAATCGTCCATGACTCCTCAACAACCTGCCATAGATACATAGATGACCTAAAGAACCTACTACTACATGTAGTACATGTACCCTTCAGTGACCATCTCCCGGACACCCGTACCGTATCGTGGTCTATTACCATTACTAATAGCTAGAGCTAGATACCTGCGAGCACCTACATGTATGGACAGTACTTTGATCGTGGCTCCGCCTTGAGGCTTGGGATGATATTGTATCCATATCTTGGCTCGGTACCGGTACAGGCATGGATCCCAGCCATATTATTGTTCGTATGTCATAATGTTGTACAATCGGGGCTCTGGCTCGTGGAACGGAAGCTAATACTTCCTTGGCTTTTCCGTACCTTACCTTGAGATTTGTAGGTGTCCAGGATCAGATAGTTCAACTTTGTGGTTCTAACAGAGTGAGATTTACTTTCGGAGTGTAATGTTGTGTCCACGAGCCAAGGGGGCCTTGAAGCCCTGCTTGCCAATCGGAGAGAACGAGCTAATAGCTACAACAGCCGGTCCTAGCTAGCGGTACCGGTACTGTCCAAGATGCAAGTATGAACAGTCTTATGCAGTGCTTGAAGCAACCCCAGACTGAAGGCTCCAACATGTCCAAGACCTCTATTATAGTTTACATTCCTTTGTCCATCCCAGAGTACTACAAGTTGAACTTGGACCTTCCACAAAAAGCCACCAAGGTCATTTTGCTCGTTGTACAGAGTACTGGTACTTTACAGAACAACCACAAGCTCTGCGAGGGCCTTTGCTCTCCCCTTCCCCTGCGTGGCTCCTCCCTCCAAACTCCTGGTGCTTCATCTATCTTGGCTGATGCTTCAGCAAAAACACTGCTACTAAAGATTAGCCAGTGCTTCAACCAAAACACGATCTACACTTGAATCAATGACCATCATTTTATGGCATGGTGCGGTATCTTCGAAGTAACCCGTACCAGTACACTGACGTTCCCGCTTTTTGATGGTGGACCGCGCCTCCTGATGCTGGCTCGTATCGTATGGCACCACCACCAAGTCTGGCCAGCAATGGGCGGTAGCGACCATGCGCATGATGGTGGTGATTGCACCAAAGCCATCACAAGTCGTCTCAGCGAATGAAACGACGCAAGAAGCAATCTGTTGCCGTGCACTGCTCTCAAGTGCCCATGATCCAAATGCAAAGCCGGCTACATGCATGCAGTACAGCAGTCACAGTGTATGCTTCCTTTGCAATCGGCCTCGAGAGTATACAGTTTATTGTGGTGTTTTCTGAGTTTGCAGATAGCTTCAGGGACACTGCCGGTGAGATGATTCTGAGATGTCTTGAGCGTCACTACTCCCAAGTGGTTGCAAGATGAGAAAAAGCACAGTCAGACAGAGAACTACAACAACAAGGATGCATTGAAGCAGACATTTTCTTTCAAAAAGAAGGCTTACCCAATTTTTGTAGATTGCCAATCTCAGACGGCAGTGGCCCACGGAGATCATTGGTTTGCAAGAGGAGCTGCCGAATAGTTTGATGATATGTCAGATGATGTTTCCAAAGTGCACACAGCTAACTTAACTCTGCCTCGTACCTCCTTCAGGTCACTCAACAACCCCACCTCGCTTGGGAGAGATCCGCGGAAGAAGTTTGTATGCAGTGAGAGCTGACGAAGCTTGTTCAGGGCACGGAGAAGCTCTCCGTCTAGGGAACTAACCAGATCATTTTCGTGAAGTAGTAACACTTCTAGATTGGTCATTCCCTTCCACTCCTTTGGAATATACCCAGTCATACCACTTGCATCAATCGCAAACCATTCTAGAAAACACAATGCAAAAGGAAAGGGTGAAGTTGTGTTTCATTGGTTTGACAAACATTGCCGGTTGCTATCCAACTACGAGTCTGGGACTCACTCAGTTTTGGCAAGCCTCCGATGGACGTGGGCAGCAAGCTTCGAAAACGGTTGCTGCTGAGCTGTAGGTCAGCTTTTCCGTCACGGGGGCGCGACTTGTGAGATAATGGCTTGTCAATGATCCTTTGCAAGACTTGTCAAAGCTTTCACTACTTACTGAGCTTGACTAGGTTGCCAAAGACTTCTGGTATGGAGCCCGTCAAAGCGTTGTCGCCCAACCGTAGCATTTCTACATTCGCAATTACATATCAAATTAGATGCTCAACCGCTAACTCGTGGCATCAAACGCGGCCTGTGCATACTCACCTAGCCCCGATAAGCTGCTGATGCTTGCTGGAATCGCGCCAACAAGGTCATTCCCTTGGAGGCTCAATTCTTCTGCACAAGCGAGAAGTCCAGCAAATAATGCATGTGAGTGGGTTCTACTGTGAAGGGAATCTGGGCAATGAATGAGGCCACACTCACCCAACAGTGTCATACCACCAATCGTATCTGGAATACTCCCTCCCAGTTGATTGTTGTGCAAATGTAAAAATCCTGTCGGTACAGAATTCCGTCCGAATCGAATCGAATGATGGTGACGAAAAAGTAGGTGATGAGTGAGTACACGGCAAGCATTCTTCCGGATACAACCTACCGATCCGGAGTACTTACTCATTTTCGTCCAACTGGCCATTGACTTGGACGGCAAGGAACCGGAAAACTTGTTGTCTTGTAGGTACAACACCTTCAACATGTGGTGCTGCCCAAACGAAGGCACCGTTCCACGAAACTTGTTTCTGAGCAGGACCAGTTCTTGCAAATGTGGCATGTTCCATCGCTGTGGCAAGGCGCCCGTGCCTTGATTGTGTTGAAACCGAAACGACCGCAATTGCGTCCAACCCATGGTCCAGTCTTCCCATATGGGTCCTTGGATAGCATTGTACGAGAGATCCAGGATTCTCATGTCGGATAATGCATTGAGCTCTAGCGGAAGTCGACCCTGAAGTTGATTGTTGGTCAAGTTCATTTGGGTCAGAATACTATTACTGCGTTGCCCTCCCTTTGTCGTGCACGTAATCCCGTGCCACTCGCAGACATGTTTCCCCGTTAACCAATGCGTCTCATGGGTCCATTTCTTCTTCTTTTGGTTCTTCTTCTTGTTGGTAGTAGTAGTAGCAAAGTACAGTGTCGTCAAGACGAACCGTGGTACCAAATCGTGGAGCAGCTCGTGTCGTGTAGCAAGATGGGCCGGATCTTGTTCGACCAACCACTGCAATGCCATCGATGCGGGTTGCGTTTCATCGCTCAAGGCTTGAGGTGACGTAATGTTTTTTCGCACCAGTATTTCCACCATTTCCCCTTCGCGATCCAGGGAGGACAGTTTGTCCTCGAGACGATTGTGTTGTACCATGCGATGGGCCAGAATCGAGACATGAATCATGGTAGCCGCCATGGCCATGACCAGAAGTACAATCAGAAGCAGTCGTCTCCTGGAATAGCAAGTGGCTTGGCAAACGATGCAGACTGTAAAGAGAGTGTTGCGGAATGCCGAGGGCGAAGAAGAAGAAGACGTTGATGATGGATAATTCTGACTGTTGTTTCCGAGATTGCTGGGTGGCGGTGGGGGCGATGGAAGCACCACCTCGTTTGTGGATCCCCTTAAGTTGCTTCCTCTCCTGGCAAACCAATTTGGGAACCACCATTTGCGGTTGGCTCCGTTGGAATGATTGGTGTTGTTTCGGTTGCTACTATTGTCCATCGTTAGTATGGCGGATAATACATTGCGTTGGGACAGGTTTTGGTTGAGTTTGCGTTGGGAGAGATCCTGATTCAGCTTGCGTTTGGACAAGTCCTTGGTGGGACGTTTCCCTCGTCTTCGATTGGCGGACTTGCTATTCTGTTCCATCATATCCATTGTGGAGTCCATAAGATTGATGGATTGGTCGACATGCTCAAAGTCATCACGTTGCGAAAAGTATTTGGAGGAAGAAAAGGATGTGTCGGGTTTAGGGGCGGAGCGAAACGTTGTTGGTGCATTGCTGTTGCTAGAATTTGGCGGGGCTGTCGTCGTCCCAAGGCCCAACTGTGAGACGGCTTGTCGTTGCAAGGATTTGATTCCCTCTTGCATGGAATTGGTGAGTGAGGAGGGGGGTTGTGCTGCTGCTGCTGCTGCTTTGGTGGGACTACTAGTACTAGTAAACAAACTCCTTGGCCTCTGCGGGGGAGACGGATGATGATCCTGTTGAAATGTGATGGTATTATTGAAGTCACAGCGCAACTGTGACTCAGATCTCCACACCAAGACTGTTAGATGGTCCCCTGGCTTGCAGGACCCACAATTAGATGTAGATCCAGCAGAGCCTCCAACAGCTATAACAGCTATTGGGGGACACTCCCTGCTCAGCCAATGGCTCCCATAATTGTTTCTAACCTCCAGTTTATCAACAGAGCCATTAGCTTCAATAGTTAGAAAGCAATCCGTCAAAAACACACCCAGCACCCGCTCCGATCTACATCTTTCGCGCCAAAGCGCCACCCCCACAGTCACCACTGACACCCTCACAACACAAACAACAACAACAACATGAGCATCAGATCCTACGATCCCATCAACGACTTCCTACACTCACCGCTTACTCCAATCAAAGGAGAACCGACCAGAGAAACCATCAAACTCCTCATCACAGAAAACAAAGACAACGCCCGCCAAGTACACAGTGCCAGAGGCACAGCATCCGAAGGACATCTCCGCACCTGCTATCGCCTCAACGATTACAATGCCCGAGCTCACATGGCACCCACACCATGGGTAGACCCAGTCCATCCAGGCGCCCGAGCCAACATCGCCGTCGGAGCAACAGCCGCTCAAATTCAACGAGCCGTCTCTGAGCACCAATATGACCTCCAAGAATTCCAGATCTTCCAAGCCACCGAAAGAGCCCTCCTCAAACTTGCCATGAATGCAATCGAAGAAGTCTACTACAAGGGCTTGAAAGACCCCGACGAAGGATACACCATGCTCCATTACATGGATCTCATCGAACACCTGCAGGAGCAATTCGGTGGACTCACCAATGACGACCTAGACAAAACATCGAAAGAATGAACAAAAAGTGGTTACCCAACGAACCCATTCAACAACTCTTTAACCAAATCAACGATGCCCAAGCCTTTGCCCGAGGCCATGACAACATCACCGACCGCGCAGCACTTCGAGCCGGTCTCAAAAACCTAGAGGACAGTGGCGTATTCAACAACGCCCTCAAAGAATGGCGCCAAAAACCAAGCGACGACCAAACTTGGGCCACTTTCCAAACCTTCTTCCTCGCAGCCAACAAGGAACGTCTCCGCACCGTCACCACCAAAGACGCCGGATACCATGACCAACACCGAGCCAATGCCGCAGGAAAAAGCTTCGATAACCCCTACCTCATCCATTTCGCTAATGGCGAACCAATGTCCTATTGTTTCTCCCACGGCTTCCAATGGGATCTCACCCACAACAGCAAAACTTGTCGCAACCGCCACCCCGAGCACAACGAAAAAGCACGCGGCAACAACATGATGGGCGGCCGCTGCCAAGTCAAGCGCAAACCAGGAGAACTTCCCATTGTCAAATACCAACCAGCCCAACGAAACAGCAATGGCGGCAATGGCAATCGCACTCGCGAAAACGGAAGCAACAGCGCCAACCACTCCGAACGCACAACCGACCGCACGGATCGCACCACAACCACCACCGAAACGGACGTTAGCTCCCTCTCAACCCAACAATCCTGAACCGGAGAGGAGCCGGTAGCACATACAAGTAGTAAAAATATTAGCAAAAACATGTGACACTAGCGTCCGGTGCTCACCGCTAACTTAGGACACTATGCGTGATATGCGCGCGCTACCGACCTCGCCAATCCAACTCCATCTCTCTTT
>CAICTM010001136.1:18448-36315 GCA_903772945.1 Seminavis robusta | reverse complement strand
AAAAAGAGAGAGATTCACACTGGAAAGGCCAGGTAGTGGTGATTTTGATATTGATGTGGCGGCAACCACAGACGAAGAGGGATCCAAGGCAAAGGAAGCAGACAAGCTTGGCAGGGGCTACGCCTGTCCCCAGGCGACGGAGAATAACATTAGCTTCTTCGGGCACATGTTGTTCAAGATTCTGATCTTCCGCTGTACTGGGAACAGCAACTTGCTGAGTTGTTCCACGAAATTAGAAAGCAACAAGTCAGAGACCCAAGAAAGGACTCTCAACACCCGGAGAATGAAATCTTCCTAGACCTGAGAAAGACCTCAATCAGGAGTGGAATCGAATTCACTACAGCTGCAGTAGATCCATCGGCGATCTGTGCAGTACGATCTTCGTAAGTCACCATTCCTCTTTCAGTCACGGTAGAGTCTCTTCACTCGATGGCCGACGTCGTCAGTGGATGCATGCACGATGAAACCTGCAGCAAGATGTGCGCGAGATCGGCAAAATGTTTGTTCCCTATGATTCTCTTATCCAGAGTACTTGGTTGGAATGGATTCTCTCCTTCATCGCGATGGTGTTGTCGTCCAAGAATTGAGGAAAACTCTCTCGTGCAACTGGGAAGACAGAAAACGAGAATACTTGCTCCATTCCATAGTGAAAGCCATATCCTTTGCAGGAAATTATCAAGAGCAGCGTGCACTCTACGCACTAGCGCACCAAATTGCAGTTGACGGGGAGACGTACTTTCTCGATTTTGCTGGGGCTACTACAGTTCAGAGTATCTTTCCCGGTTTTGGTGGGAGAGAAGGTCATCGGCTTTACAATCTTGCTGCTGAGTGTGATGATGAAGTGAAGAAAAAGCACTACGAGAAACTGGATAAGAAGCGTTTAGATCTGGAAGTTGAGCCTCGTCGACTAATTGCTGTTGCGGATTATGTGATCGAGCGTTGGAAACATTCAAGGCAAGAGCGTGAGGCTTTCAATGTGGTTTTGGATGTAAATGGAGACTTGAGAAACAAGCTTTCAGGAAGGCTGCTTTCATATACAGATATTGAGCATCTTCCTTGCTGCAAGCTTGCTATTAGCTCTAGGCAGTGCGACCCATCAAGAACGCTCTCAAGAACAGTGAGATGCCATGCTTGCTATTGCTGGCCGAGGCAAAACCCTAAAGAATGGGATAAGGAGCTTCGTCCAACCTTCCAGAATGTTAGGGATGCCTGCGAGAGGCTTGACCTTGCTTCTCTGGATGTTGCTCCCCATTTCACACCTGATGAAAGTTACTTTGTGACAAGAGAGGAACTTCGAGCGCTAATACAGGAAGAAGAATGCAATGCTGGTGATAAAGAAGAAGAGAATGATGATTGTGATGAAGATCTCTATCTGGATGAACTGCAAGCTCTGCACCAGAACTATACTATAGATGGATTGGATGTTGGCTGAGAGAGAATGAGCATAATATATTAATTTATAGATAGAACAGTAATAAAGAACGTGGCCTTGGAGGGTTCGTAGATATCAACTCGTGTCACCTCTACTCCAAGTTTGACCTAACCATTGTCGTCTTGACAATTTTTTTTTGGGACGAATAACCTGTCCTGAGTGGGCACACAAATAGTAGCAGTAGCCCTCCAGGTGGCTACCCCAGTGGAGAGTCCCCCCAAAAGTGTCGACCTGTACACCCCCCCCCCCCAAATCAACACATATACCCCCTAATCACCCCCGTTGAAAGGACAGATAAAGATAAGAGAGAACACTTTGGCTCTCATAAATTTGTTCCTACACCTCAGAACTTCAAAACTAGAACTGTACAGGAAGGTTTAAAAGGTAGAAAGAAACAGGACACACAATGCATGCAGATCAAGCTATTGCTCTATGCAAGCTTGGTGGTGTTTACGTGATTGATGGCCATGTTTGCATTGGAAATAATGAGATGATTAAAGCTGAGATATGGTTGCAGGTGAGTGAAAACCTAACATGGCTTGAGGATCAAATTTTGAACAGAAAGGCAAGGCAAGGCAAAGCAATAGAGTACGATTTCAATATTGTGAAGGAAAAAACTGGTGTACAAGTTCCACGGCTTGTAAATGAACAATGCATCAGTTCAAACTACAAAAAACCTGTTCTTTCTACCCCAACAAACATTCAGAGGTGGACTGAAAGAAATAGTGACTGTGGTGTCAATGATGCTGATAACAGCAGCCATAACAAGTTAACTCAGTCATCTGGTGGTAGTTCCTCTTCCTCCTCAAAAGCAGATTATTCCCTTTGCAGCAAGCTACAACAGTCATCCGGTAGTTCCAAAGCTGGCTACTCTCTTTGCAGTGAGCTAAACTCCCCTCCCAACAAGCTACAACAGTCATCAGGTAGTTCTGGTAGTTCCAAAGCTGGCTACTCCCTTTGCAGCAAGCTGGAACAGAAGACACAGACACCAGATATTTCAAAGCAGAGTACTACCACTAGCTATTCAGCAGATTCCAAAAACAGTTATTCTCTTTCCAGCAAGCTACAGCAACCATCATCTGAAGAGAGTTCTAGAAACAACTATTCTTTTTCACTGAGCTTTGATGAAACTTGTGATGATTCTGAGATGAATATCAGTAGAAGTGAGATAATGCCAGCACCAAACTGTTCATTTGAAGAAGAAGATGAGATGAGTTCCTCTCCATATGTAACTCCAAAATGTTTGATGCAGGAGTTTTCCCGAGCAAAAGATACTTAGCTAAAAAGCTGGTAGCAAGATGATCAATACCGCAAATACTGTATATTGCATTAAAATTAATTACTACTTTATTCATATTATTTTGTACTGTAATGTACCATCATACTATATTATATTGTAATAAACATCTTCATTATTTATATTTATTATTTTTATTATATTGCACTGTTTCATAATTTTCAGAAGCTGTCAGCTGTCATATATTGTTTTAGCTAATTCCTGTTGAAGTTTATGCTTAAGAGCCTGTCCACACAGAAAGAAGAAAGAACCTTGAAAAAGGGACAGACTCCTAAAGAAAAAGCCTAAATAAATAAATAAATACATAAATAATTCACAAACATTGAGACACAAATTCTTGATAGTGAGATAGATTAACAGAAGAGAAAGAAGCACAGTGAATATACCAGTACTTGCACGTAAAAGAACAGCAAAGCAAGAAATATTTTGTAAACACCATGTCTGAAGAACTGTCTCTTCAAGCACAATCTAATATTGAAGAAAATGACAAGAATTCGGAAACCCAAACTGTGTTGTCATCTCAGCCAGAATATCAGTTGAAAGATGAGGAAGGACATTGGCGAGCGAGTACAATAGAATTGGATTGAAATTAATTAGTGGAGCTACTAATTGTTCTGAAGTTCTTAAAGAAGTGCAAAAAAATTTGAATCGCTATTTCCAAGAGTTGTGGTAAAGTTTGGCATCATGGGAGAAGCTGACTGAGAAATTAATTTGAAAGCAAGTATCTCCAGAAATGTACGAAATTCATCAAGTGGCACGCGAAAATCCAAGCTGAATTTAAGAAATCTATTGCTGCTGATTTTTCTTCAAGAATTGGCAAGAACTCATCTTGCTTGCCATCAGCTTATCAGATAGTATCATCATGTTTGCGTCTAAGCTTCAAACATAAATCAAAGGCAGAACGCAAATAACATCAGGACTCGAACTTAGAAGCTTCCGATTTCTGAATTGACTAATAAATGGCTATCGTTGCACATCCCAATTCATATTCGAATGTTTGAATGCTCACGGAGGTCGAGGAAATTCGAAAAATCAGTTAAGCCAAAAGTATATAGTGCTATCCATCCGGAATTCCTCATAATCCATTTACCTGAGTGAAAGTCAGCTAAGGCGTATCCAACCGAAAAGAATGACTTCGGATTAAGACAACATCATAACGTCAACAGAATTAGCGTCTTTGCTTTCAGATGATCAAAACGGTCTCTTGGACTTCTTGCAAGAATCCCATAAGCATCTCTGATTAAGAACAGCTGTTTGGAATAAACTCAAGCACAGTATTTGATGTTAGCCTTTAGCATTGATCTTCCCGTCAAGAGGAAGCTTTCCCACAGGTGAATGCAAAAGCAATGTGAATCTTTCTTCTACTGGTGGTACCTTTGTGTGGAGAAGAATTAGATTTTTCAGGAGTTGTTCACACTGATAACTCTCCAAAAATACAATTCAGATTGCGAATGTGGTGAATATTTCTGAGCAACAAAATATTGAAAACTTAGTGTCAAATGCCAAAGTTACAAAATGTTAAAGAGTCAGTCTGGGATGAAAATCAAGAGCAGAAATTCTGTTTATATGTTATCAAAGCATATTGGCAGCTTACAGTTCATTGAAGTGGAAGGTTGGATTAAGCTTTATGTTATACTCTCAGTGCAATCATTTCAAGCAAATCAAAATGATACAAACTCTGAAAGAAATTTGATTAACCGAATTAAGACTCAAACTTCGAGCCAAATTTATAATCCCTTCAAGCTTCCACGAAATGATTCGAAGAATTCTGTTTCTGCATCAATATTTAATAAATGTTCGAACATCAGCACAAAACGGACAGGGGCGGATTGTCAGTGCTCGCTTGGCCATGACTTGTACATTGCCTAGTGGACAACCTCATGAAGGACATTGCTTTGGAATTGAAGAGAAAAAATACTACAAAGACCTATTAAAGTGCAGGTATATGTTAATCAGTGGCAAAATATTTGTCCCCATTTGAGCAAATCAGTGCCAACAGTTCTTTGCCACCTATCGAAGGAAGTCATCTACGACAGAATCAAATTAAAATCTCATGGAAATGGCCAGGCTTTAAGCCATTGACAATCACCAGAAACTTGGTCAATTATCCTGCTGTGTGCAGGTTGTAGTAAGAGCAGTTGGATGAAATTAGCTACTTTTGCTATCAAAAGTGTACACAACCAGAAATGATGTCGAAAAATGTTTAATGCACTTCAAGAAGTTCTAGTTTTTTTTACGAGCACTTATGCAATATGCAACATGGAGCTCTGTGCAGGAGGATCTTGGTACAGCTCTTTGCGGGTATCTTGTGACTTGTCTAAAAACTAAACGAGTACAAAAAGGTTGGTCTCTCAATCCAAAAGATAAGGATGACGAAAAAATTCAAAAGCTTGAGAAGTTCAAGAAAGAATGTACAGGTTGCTCAACTCTTAGACCGTTTATGGTCACTGACAAATATGGAAAAGCGGCACTGCAATGGGAAAAACAAACAGAGCTTGAAAAATGGGCCAAAAATGCTGTGAACAGGAGATGGAGAAGCCCTTCTACTGAGGATGGGATTTAACCAGGGAGGATATTGAGATGTCGATTCTTCATTGTAAGAATGATACAAATTGGAATCAGCTAATTGGCTGTCAAGTTAAAAGTTTTGGAGCTGGTAATCCAGTTACGCCCAGCATCATTGTACTTTTTATTTGGCTCGGTGGGTGGTGTGTGTATGATCCAATTTCGGCCAGACGCACTTATGCCTTGGTGAATAATAATAGGACTCCCATCACAAAAAAAAATGACTATTGTCAGTACAATCCGAACAAAGATAAGGTAAGAACAAAAGATGTTGGGGAATATTCAGCTGAATTATAATATTATTTCTTAATATTGCCTTCTCTATTTAGAATTGGATAGCCAATGATGTTTCTAAAACGTTGAAATTTCTATGGAATTGTCTAATTAACCCAGCAATGGATACTGCCAGAAGATTACAGAGTATGAGTTGTTTAGTCAGCTCAAACAAACAAGAAAAAATGGATGGAACTCTTGTGATTAAACACAAATGAATTGTTGCAGTTGTCAACCTCATAGTTGATGCAATTGTGAAGCATGGAGTTTTCTGGCCAATTAACAAAGCAATGAAAACCCATCCTGAATGAAGGTTCTCCTTCTTTGTTCAATTTTTTAACAGATGGATTCACAAAAGTTAAAGTTGGCAAGAATAAACCATACGACAACCAGGATCTTGCAATTAAGACAAATATCCCTGTCATATTTGATATCCTTTGCTTGCTAATCCACAAAAATATTTTGGAAATATGTTTTCCCAATCAACAACTCAAAACATACTATGAAAAAACTCGTAAAGCTTCTTCAATGATAGAAAATTTCACAGAAGCAATTAATTTAATTTCTTGGGAATTGTTATTGCCTCAAATTAAATTGAAACTCTTAACTCAACAAGCTGAAGAGAATGACAAGAATACAAAAGATGATCAGATTGAGCAAAACATTTCTGGTGACAATGGAAACAATGGTCAACTGAATCAAACTCAACAAACAGAAAATGGTGACAATAGAGAAGAGCACACAGACATTGAGAAGAATGCACCCATGCCAATTATGGATTTTCTCAATCTGTTATTAGGCTCAGAAACCTGTCAAATTAGTGAAACTCAAAGGGCCCTTTGGACAAGAATTCAGAAGGAGCTGAATGAAATTCTTGACAATCCAGCAACGTTTCTGGAACACCTCCCAGAAATTATTGCTAAGAGAGAAAAACCCGTTGATCCAATAACAAATGAAGTTGCAATCCCCAATATATATTTAAAGGCAGCAGAGGCTCGGAAGCTTTTTGGCATGGCTAAAGCAAGTGATGCTCCCCAAGAACTGGAAATTACGAAAGACGCTATCAAGCAAACTGCATTAGACTACATTGGAAAAGGTTTGAAACTCACCACTGTCTACAATTTCATGGACTATTCCACAAGCAATAGACGAAGATCTGAGTCTACCTTAAAGCAGGAGGACATTTTAAGCTTATTGGTGACACCTCCAAAACACCAAAAAGAAGGTCAAGCAAAGCAAAAGCACTTCAAAATTTTGATGAGCATCAGCACCAAAACTTAGGCATAGCTGTATATAACTTTGCAAACGAGCTGGCAAGCTTTCGATTGACAAAAAGACAGGATGATGAAGGGGAAACTGAGATGACTTACGAAACGTGGCTTAAGCAAATGTCTCGTGAAAAGTTATATCAGAGTTTAGGCTGCAGAATATTACCGGATGAGGCTGTTGATGAAAATGTGATTCAGAAGAAAATAACAATGAAGATGAGGAGAGTGATGAAAATGTGATTTCAGAAGAAAATAACAATGAAGATGAGGAGAGTGATGAGGAGCAAGACAAAGAAGATAATATGAAGAAGAAGAGAAAGAGGAGTAACACAGAGATTGCAGAAGGTGCCGTTCATTCATGTCCCTTGAATATTCTCTGGGGATTTCAATTGAACCAGAAATACGGAAACAGCTCCAGAAATAAAGCCCACAAAAAATTGATTGACCGAAATATATTCCAACAATTTGTAAATTTGCAGCGAGATTACAGCATTTTAGAAGGGAGATTACACAAGCGAAATCAGCATATTGATGTGGTGGAAAAACAAGATCAAGATAAAGCAGCTGAAATCGAAATTTTGGAAGAAAAACTTAGAGCCGAAAAGAAACAAAATTCAGTGCTCCAACAAGAACTGAAGAGAAAAACAGAGTTACTTGAGAAATTACAAGCAAGCAGGAATAAAAATAAAAGAAGGCGAACTGAGGAACAACCAGAAGAAACAGCATGTGCTGAGAAGAAAACTGATAGTTCAAAAGAGAATGCCTCAATGCAGCGTCAAGAAATTTTTCAATCCAGGAAAGAAGCTAATATTACGATACAGAAAGATATTACTTCTCAGTCAGCCAAACTAAAGGATGTCAAACAAAAAGAGGCACATACTACTGCTACTAAGGAAAACAGGAAAAGAATCAACAAAAAGAGGGTCAACAGAAAATATTCAAAACAAAGTTGGTTCAGAATAAGAATGCACAACCAGACGATTTAAACGGTGAATCAAAACAGGAGCTTGCTGGAAATACTGAATTACCGAAAATCGTGGTTCAAAATCATGCACCAGAAAATTTCCCAATATCCATGTCACCTATGGAAGATAGGTCTCCTCAAAAAATACTCAATGCTGGTAAAAAAAATTCTGAAAAGCATATTCCAGCCACTTCAAAAGATCTATCGGAATCTTTTGAGAAGGAGGCTTATAAGCAAAGCAACACCAAAAGCAACAAGCGAAATTATTTTGCCAAATGAATCATTAAAATGGTGGTCCTTTTTCCTATTCACATTTTAAACGAAAAAAAAACCTATGAGGTTGTTGAAGAAGCTAAAAAAAGATCACGACAGCAATCGAATATTCCAATGAGTGTTTCTAATACAGAAGACTATCTTCGAACCATTTGTGGAACGGCCGATCACGGAGCTGATGATCTTATAACTCAGAACGTACTATTCAAGAACTATTATCGAACATCATTCCTATATGCAGGAAACCAGCTGACACAGGAAAAAGAGCAGGAAGCCAAAGCCAACGCACCAGTTTTAGCTGACTGTCACCTGCAAAATTGTCCCTTAAAAGGAGAAGTCAAGGAGAAAGATCATAAATGCACAAAATGCAAAAAACTCATCACCAGTTCTGCGGTTTTTGCTCTAAAATTGGAACTGATGAGATTTACTGTCCGAAATGTTTCATGAAAACATTCCCGAAAGCTACCAATTCCATTGTGATTGTCTAAGAGCAATCAACGGAAATTTAATTGATATTTCCTTGATGCAATCACTAATCAAAACAAATTCAGAGGAAAATAATTCCACAAGCGAAGCTGCTATAGAGTTCCCTAATGCTGCGAAAAGGGCATTTCTTATCATCACCACACAACACTGCACAATGACATCAAAATCAACCTAACCAGCACAAAATACGTCATTATTGTCATTTACAAGTAATCTGAATCTGTTTTAAGAAATATTTATCAAGGAGTTGCAGTCGCAAATTATCAGTGCCTCAAATTTGGCTAGCACAAACCAGGAAGCAACCCCTTTTTTGAAGAAAATGATTAAGCACTGGGAAACAAACAAAATTTTTGCCCCGAGAGAATAGAGAACAATCAGTGGCAATAGAGTTTTAATCTCAATGAGATTTCGCTACCTGAACAAGTGTCTCCAAATACACACAGCAAATGGAATGTTTTGTTAAAATTTTTCGTAAGAGCAGGAAATGGGGTGACGGAAGTGTTAGGAAAGAGGATATTGTGTTTGTGGGGGAGCAGATGAATGCACTTCAAGAGAGTCATAGTCACAGTCATAACAATATGGACACGAGAGCAGAGGAAACAAATGTGACACCTGCTACCAAAGAAAACTTGAACATGATCATCTATCAAAAAATAGTGGGGTTCGTCGCATAAATTATCAAAGAACAACAAGCACAAGAGAAGAAAACGGTGAATCAAGCTTGATTACAACAAATTCAAATCTAAAAATCAACACCAGTAACACTACTAACGAAAGAATGTCACCGCCGGCTCATAGAAAAACTCCCAACAGTAAAGCTAAACCCAAAGTCAAAGCTACAAAAGAAAACGAAGCATCAAATGCCGAGAGCACACCACCAGCAAAAAGTCCACCTCGCCACAACAACACTATGCGAAAGCCGAAAAAGCCTGGAGAAAGGATAGAGCAATTACAAAACATATGCAGGGGCACCGAAGAGTTAACTCCAGAGAAAATTCGAAAGTTTACGGAGGAATCTTCGCTAGAAAGCTCTCAGGGGCAATCCGAAGCTTCTACTGAGACAGATACTCACAGATACTACAACTTCGGCCAAGAAAAAAAGGAAAGAAAGGAAAAAAGAAAGAAAGGAGAAAAAAGAGAAAAGAAAAAACGACAAAGGAAAAATGATTTGGACTGAAATTGCAAAGAGAAATTTTCGAATTTCAATTCCTCTTTTCAGTTTTGTCATTTTTCCTTTGTCGTTTTCTTCTTTTTTTTCTTTTCCTTTCTTTTTTTTCTCTTTTTTCCTTTTTTTCTTGGCCGAAGTTGGAGTATCTGTCTCAGTAGAAGCTTCGGATTGCCCCTGAGAGCTTTCTAGCGAAGATTCCTCCGTAAACTTTCGAATTTTCTCTGGAGTTAACTCTTCCGTGCCCCTGCATATGTTTTGTAATTGCTCTATCCTTTCTCCAGGCTTTTTCGGCTTTCGCATAGTGTTGTTGTGGCGAGGTGGACTTTTTGCTGGTGGTGTGCTCTCGGCATTTGATGCTTCGTTGCTTTCTTTTGTAGCTTTGACTTTGGGTTTAGCTTTACTGTTGGGAGTTTTTCTATCAGCGGGCGGTGACATTCTTTCGTTAGTAGTACTGGTACTACTGGTGTTGGTTTTTGGATTTGAATTTGTTGTAATCAAGCTTGATTCACCGTTTTCTTCTCTTGTGCTTGTTGTTCCTTGATAATTTATGTGACCAACCCCACTATTTTTTGATAGATGATCAGTGTTCAAGTTTTCTTTGGTAGCAGGTGTCGCATTTGTTTCCTCTGCTCTCGTGTCCATATTGTTATGACTGTGACTATGACTCTCTTGAAGTGCATTCATCTTCTCCCCCACAAACACAATATCCTCTTTCCTAACACTTCCGTCACCCCATTTCCTGCTCTTGCGAAAAATTTTAACAAAACATTCCATTTGCTCTGTGTATTTGGACACACTTGTTCAGGTAGCGAAATCTCATTGAGATTAAAACTCCATTGCCACTGATTGTTCTCTATTCTCCTCGGGGCAAAAATTTTGTTTGTTTTCCAGTGCTTAATCATTTTCTTCAAAAAAGGGGTTGCTTCCTGGTTTGTGCTAGCCAAATTTGAGGCACTGATAATTTGCGACTGCAACTCCTTGATAAATATTTCTGTAATAACAGATTCAGATTGACTTGTAAATGACAATAATGACGTATTTTGTGCTGGTTTTGATTTTGATGTCGATTGTGCAGTGTTGTGTGGTGATGATGAAGAAATGCCCTTTTCAGCAGCATTAGGGAACTCTATAGCAGCTTCGCTTGTGGAATTATTTTCCTCTGAATTTGTTTTGATTAGTGATTGCATCAAGGAAATATCAATTAAATTTCCGTTGATTGCTCTTAGACAATCACAATGGAAGTTGGTAGCTTTCGGGAATGTTTTCATGAAACATTTCGGACAGTAAATCTCATCAGTTCCAATTTTAGAGCAAAAACCGCAGAACTGGTGCATGAGTTTTTTGCATTTTGTGCATTTATGATTTTTCTCCTTGACTTCTCCTTTTAAGGGACAATTTTGCAGGTGACAGTCAGCTAAAACTGGTGCGTTGGCTTTGGCTTCCTGCTCTTTTTCCTGTGTCAGCTGGTTTCCTGCATATAGGAATGATGTTCGATAATAGTTCTTGAATAGTACGTTCTGAGTTATAAGATCATCAGCTCCGTGATCGGCCGTTCCACAAATGGTTCGAAGATAGTCTTCTGTATTAGAAACACTCATTGGAATATTCGATTGCTGTCGTGATCTTTTTTTAGCTTCTTCAACAACCTCAATCATCTTTTTTGTAGGTTTTTTTTTCGTTTTAATATGGAATAGGAAAAAGGACCACCATTTTAATGATTCATTTGGCAAAATAATTTCGCTTGTTGCTTTGGTGTTGCTTTGCTTATAAGCCTCCTTCTCAAAAGATTCCGATAGATCTTTTGAAGTGGCTGGAATATGCTTTTCAGAATTTTTTTTACCAGCATTGAGTATTTTTTGAGGAGACCTATCTTCCATAGGTGACATGGATATTGGGAAATTTTCTGGTGCATGATTTTGAACCACGATTTTCGGTAATTCAGTATTTCCAGCAAGCTCCTGTTTTGATTCACCGTTTAAATCGTCTGGTTGTGCATTCTTATTCTGAACCAACTTTGTTTTGAATATTTTCTGTTGACCCTCTTTTTGTTGATTCTTTTCCAATGTTTTTCTCTTAGTAGCAGTAGTATGTGCCTCTTTTTGTTTGACATCCTTTAGTTTGGCTGACTGAGAAGTAATATCTTTCTGTATCGTAATATTAGCTTCTTTCCTGGATTGAAAAATTTCTTGACGCTGCATTGAGGCATTCTCTTTTGAACTATCAGTTTTCTTCTCAGCACATGCTGTTTCTTCTGGTTGTTCCTCAGTTCGCCTTCTTTTATTTTTATTCCTGCTTGCTTGTAATTTCTCAAGTAACTCTGTTTTTCTCTTCAGTTCTTGTTGGAGCACTGAATTTTGTTTCTTTTCGGCTCTAAGTTTTTCTTCCAAAATTTCGATTTCAGCTGCTTTATCTTGATCTTGTTTTTCCACCACATCAATATGCTGATTTCGCTTGTGTAATCTCCCTTCTAAAATGCTGTAATCTCGCTGCAAATTTACAAATTGTTGGAATATATTTCGGTCAATCAATTTTTTGTGGGCTTTATTTCTGGAGCTGTTTCCGTATTTCTGGTTCAATTGAAATCCCCAGAGAATATTCAAGGGACATGAATGAACGGCACCTTCTGCAATCTCTGTGTACTCCTCTTTCTCTTCTTCTTCATAATTATCTTCTTTGTCTTGCTCCTCATCACTCTCCTCATCTTCATTGTTATTTTCTTCTGAAATCACATTTTCATCACTCTCCTCATCTTCATTGTTATTTTCTTCTGGAATCACATTTTCATCAACAGCCTCATCCGGTAATATTCTGCAGCCTAAACTCTGATATAACTCTTCACGAGACATTTGCTTAAGCCACGTTTCGTAAGTCATCTTAGTTTCCCCTTCATCATCCTGTCTTTTTGTCAATCGAAAGCTTGCCAGCTCGTTTGCAAAGTTATATACAGCTATGCCTAAGTTTTGGTGCTGATGCTCATCAAGATTTTGAAGTGCTTTTGCTTTTGCTTGACCTTCTTTTTGGTGTTTTGGAGGTGTCACCAATAAGCTTAAAATGTCCTCCTGCTTTAAGGTAGACTCAGATCTTCGTCTATTGCTTGTGGAATAGTCCATGAAATTGTAGACAGTGGTGAGTTTCAAACCTTTTCCAATGTAGTCTAATGCAGTTTGCTTGATAGCGTCTTTCGTAATTTCCAGTTCTTGGGGAGCATCACTTGCTTTAGCCATGCCAAAAAGCTTCCGAGCCTCTGCTGCCTTTAAATATATATTGGGGATTGCAACTTCATTTGTTATTGGATCAACGGGTTTTTCTCTCTTAGCAATAATTTCTGGGAGGTGTTCCAGAAACGTTGCTGGATTGTCAAGAATTTCATTCAGCTCCTTCTGAATTCTTGTCCAAAGGGCCCTTTGAGTTTCACTAATTTGACAGGTTTCTGAGCCTAATAACAGATTGAGAAAATCCATAATTGGCATGGGTGCATTCTTCTCAATGTCTGTGTGCTCTTCTCTATTGTCACCATTTTCTGTTTGTTGAGTTTGATTCAGTTGACTATTGTTTCCATTGTCACCAGAAATGTTTTGCCCAATCTGATCATCTTTTGTATTCTTGTCATTCTCTTCAGCTTGTTGAGTTAAGGGTTTCAATTTAATTTGAGGTAATAACAATTCCCAAGAAATTAAATTAATTGCTTCTGTGAAATCTTCTGTCATTGAAGAAGCTTTACGGGTTTTTTCATAGTATGTTTTGAGTTGTTGATTGGGAAAACATATTTCCAAAATATTTTTGTGGATTAGCAAGCAAAGGATATCAAATATGGCAGGGATATTTGTCTTAATTGCAAGATCCTGGTTGTCGTATGGTTTATTCTTGCCAACTTTAACTTTTGTGAATCCATCTGTTAAAAAATTGAACAAAGAAGGAGAACCTTCATTCAGATGGTTAGTTTTCATTGCTTTGTTAATTGGCCAGAAAACTCCATGCTTCACAATTGCATCAACTATGAGGTTGACAACTGCAACAATCCATTTGTGTTTAATCACAAGTGTTCCATCCATTTTTTCTTGTTTGTTTGAGCTCACTAAACAACTCATTCTCTGTAATCTTCTGGCAGTATCCATTGCTGGGTTAATTAGACAATTCCATAGAAATTTCAACGTTTTAGAAACATCATTGGCTATCCAATTCTAAATAGAGAAGGCAATATTAGGAAACAATATCATAATTCAGCTGAATATTCCCCAGCATCTTTTGTTCTTACCTTATCTTTGTTCGGATTGTACTGACAATAGTCATTTTTTTTTGTGATGGGAGTCCCATTATTATTCACCAAGGCATAAGTGCGTCTGGCCGAAATTGGATCATACACACACCACCCACCGAGCCAAATAAAAAGTACAATGATGCTGGGCGTAACTGGATTACCAGCTCCAAAACTTTTAACTTGACAGCCAATTAGCTGATTCCAATTTGTATCATTCTTACAATGAAGAATAATGCGAAGGAAATCATCTTCAGAGGAGAGATCATCCAATGTGTCTTTGTCTTTCTGGTTTAAAGCTTCTTCCAGAGCAGCTTCCTCAGTAGAAGGGCTTCTCCATCTCCTGTTCACAGCATTTTTGGCCCATTTTTCAAGCTCTGTTTGTTTTTCCCATTGCAGTGCCGCTTTTCCATATTTGTCAGTGACCATAAACGGTCTAAGAGTTGAGCAACCTGTACATTCTTTCTTGAACTTCTCAAGCTTTTGAATTTTTTCGTCATCCTTATCTTTTGGATTGAGAGACCAACCTTTTTGTACTCGTTTAGTTTTTAGACAAGTCACAAGATACCCGCAAAGAGCTGTACCAAGATCCTCCTGCACAGAGCTCCATGTTGCATATTGCATAAGTGCTCGTAAAAAAACACGTAGAACTTGCTTGAAGTGCATTGAAACATTTTTCGACATCATCTGTTGCTGTTGTGTATCATCTTTTTGATAGCAAAAGTAGCTAATTTCATCCAACTGCTTTACTACAACCTGCATCACAGCAGGGAGTAATTGACGCAAGTTTCTGTGGGTTGCATTGTCAATGGCTTCCAAAACCTGGCCACTTTTCCACTGGATATTTTGAATTTGTGATTCTGTCATGTAGATGGAACTTCCTTCTGTATATTTGGGTCCGCAAAGAACTGTTGGCACTGATTTGCTCAAATGGGGGAGCAAATATTTTGGCACACCTGAATTAACATTGATACCTGCATCTTTTAATAGGTCTTTGTAGTATTTTTTCTCTTCAATTCCAAAGCAATGTCCTTCATGAGGTTGTCCACTAGGCAATGTACAAGTCATGGCCAAGCGAGCACTGACAATCCGCCCCTGTCCGTTTTGTGCTGATGTTCGAACATTTATTAAATATTGATGCAGAAACAGAATTCTTCGAATCATTTCGTGGAAGCTTGAAGGGATTATAAATTTGGCTCGAAGTTTGGAGTCTTCAATTCGGTTAATCAAATTTCTTTCAGAGTTTGTATCATTTTGATTTGCTTGAAATGATTGCACTGAGAGTATAACATAAAGCTTAATCCAACCTTCCCAACTTTCCAATGTAAAACTTTTGTAAGCTGCCAATATAGCTTGATAACAATAAAACATTTTTGCTGCCTCTTGATCATCACCAGATGCCTTTAAATTGTTGGTAATTTGTTTGAACCATTCAATTTTTTCAATATCTTTGTTTGTCAGAATATTCAGCCACTTTCGCATATCTTGAAATGTAGTAATTTTTGGAGAGTTATCAGTGTGAACAACTCCTGAAAAATCTAATTCTTCTCCACACAAAGGTACCACCATAGAAGAAAGATTCACATTAGCTTTGCATTCATCTGTGGGTAAAGCTTCTCTTGACGGAAGATCAATGCTATAAAGGCTAACATCACATGACTGTGCCTTGAGTTTTTCCAAAGCAGCTGTTCTTAAATCAGCATCTATGGGATTCTTTGCAAGAATGTCCAAGAGACCGTTTTGATCATCTGAAAGCAAACGAGCAGCTTCAATCTTTCTTGTGTTGCTATCCAGTTGGTTATGGAATTCCAATAGCCATAACTTTTGCTTCAAACCCTTTTTGTCGAATCCAATCTGACCTCCAGTGAGCATCAGAACATTGAAAGGAATTGGGAGTGATGCTAAGTGCCACTTTTTATTGAAAGAAGTAACACTATTGTTGATTTCTTCTGTGTTGTTTGCTTCTGCTTCTGCATTTTGATTGAGGACTTCTGAAGTAATTTGAAGCAAGATGAAGTTCTTGTCCAATTCTTTAAGAAAATCAGCAGCAATAGATTTCTTAAATTCAGCTGGATTTTCGCGCTGCCACTTGATGAATTTCGTACATTTCTGTGAGAACTTGCTTTTCAAATTAATTTCGTCAGTCAGCTTTCGCCCATGATGCCAAAAACTTGCCACAACTCTTGGATAATAGCCAGAGTTCAAATTCTTTTGCACTTCTTTAAGAACTTCAGAACAATTAGTAGCTCCACTAATAATCGATCCAATTCTCATTGTAGCTGCTGCCATATGTCCTTCCTCATCTTTCAACTGATATTCTGGCTGAGATGACAACACAGTTTGGGTTTCCGAATTCTTGTCATTTTCTTCAATATTAGATTGTGCTTGAAGAGACAGTTCTTCAGACATGGTGTTTACAAAATATTTCTTGCTTTGCTGTTCTTTTACGTGCAAGTACTGGTATATTCACTGTGCTTCTTTCTCTTCTGTTAATCTATCTCACTATCAAGAATTTGTGTCTCAATGTTTGTGAGATATTTATTATTTATTTATTTCTTAGGCTTTTTCTTTAGAGTCTGTCCCTTTTTCAAGGTTCTTTCTTCTTTCTGTGTGGACAGGCTCTTAAGCATAAACTTCAACAGGAATTAGCTAAAACAATATATGACAGCTGACAGCTTCTGAAAATTATGAAACAGTGCAATATAATAAAAATAATAAATATAAATAATGAAGATGTTTATTACAATATAATATAGTATGATGGTACATTACAGTACAAAATAATATGAATAAAGTAGTAATTAATTTTAATGCAATATACAGTATTTGCGGTATTGATCATCTTGCTACCAGCTTTTTAGCTAAGTATCTTTTGCTCGGGAAAACTCCTGCATCAAACATTTTGGAGTTACATGAGAGGAACTTTCATCATCATCTTCTTCTTCAAATGAACAGTTTGGTGCTGGCATTATCTCACTTCTACTGATATTCATCTCAGAATCATCACAAGTTTCATCAAAGCTCAGTGAAAAAGAATAGTTGTTTCTAGAACTCTCTTCAGATGATGGTTGCTGTAGCTTGCTGGAAAGAGAATAACTGTTTTTGGAATCTGCTGAATAGCTAGTGGTAGTACTCTGCTTTGAAATATCTGGTGTCTGTGTCTTCTGTTCCAGCTTGCTGCAAAGGGAGTAGCCAGCTTTGGAACTACCAGAACTACCTGATGACTGTTGTAGCTTGTTGGGAGGGGAGTTTAGCTCACTGCAAAGAGAGTAGCCAGCTTTGGAACTACCGGATGACTGTTGTAGCTTGCTGCAAAGGGAATAATCTGCTTTTGAGGAGGAAGAGGAACTACCACCAGATGACTGAGTTAACTTGTTATGGCTGCTGTTATCAGCATCATTGACACCACAGTCACTATTTCTTTCAGTCCACCTCTGAATGTTTGTTGGGGTAGAAAGAACAGGTTTTTTGTAGTTTGAACTGATGCATTGTTCATTTACAAGCCGTGGAACTTGTACACCAGTTTTTTCCTTCACAATATTGAAATCGTACTCTATTGCTTTGCCTTGCCTTGCCTTTCTGTTCAAAATTTGATCCTCAAGCCATGTTAGGTTTTCACTCACCTGCAACCATATCTCAGCTTTAATCATCTCATTATTTCCAATGCAAACATGGCCATCAATCACGTAAACACCACCAAGCTTGCATAGAGCAATAGCTTGATCTGCATGCATTGTGTGTCCTGTTTCTTTCTACCTTTTAAACCTTCCTGTACAGTTCTAGTTTTGAAGTTCTGAGGTGTAGGAACAAATTTATGAGAGCCAAAGTGTTCTCTCTTATCTTTATCTGTCCTTTCAACGGGGGTGATTAGGGGGGTATATGTGTT
>CAICTM010001136.1:0-18433 GCA_903772945.1 Seminavis robusta | reverse complement strand
CCATTTGTGTGCCCACTCAGGACAGGTTATTCGTCCCAAAAAAAAATTGTCAAGACGACAATGGTTAGGTCAAACTTGCAGTAGAGGTGACACGAGTTGATATCTACGAACCCTCCAAGGCCACGTTCTTTATTACTGTTCTATCTATAAATTAATATATTATGCTCATTCTCTCCTCAGCCAACATCCAATCCATCTATAGTATAGTTCTGGTGCAGAGCTTGCAGTTCATCCAGATAGAGATCTTCATCACAATCATCATTCTCTTCTTCTTTATCACCAGCATTGCATTCTTCTTCCTGTATTAGCGCTCGAAGTTCCTCTCTTGTCACAAAGTAACTTTCATCAGGTGTGAAATGGGGAGCAACATCCAGAGAAGCAAGGTCAAGCCTCTCGCAGGCATCCCTAACATTCTGGAAGGTTGGACGAAGCTCCTTATCCCATTCTTTAGGGTTTTGCCTCGGCCAGCAATAGCAAGCATGGCATCTCACTGTTCTTGAGAGCGTTCTTGATGGGTCGCACTGCCTAGAGCTAATAGCAAGCTTGCAGCAAGGAAGATGCTCAATATCTGTATATGAAAGCAGCCTTCCTGAAAGCTTGTTTCTCAAGTCTCCATTTACATCCAAAACCACATTGAAAGCCTCACGCTCTTGCCTTGAATGTTTCCAACGCTCGATCACATAATCCGCAACAGCAATTAGTCGACGAGGCTCAACTTCCAGATCTAAACGCTTCTTATCCAGTTTCTCGTAGTGCTTTTTCTTCACTTCATCATCACACTCAGCAGCAAGATTGTAAAGCCGATGACCTTCTCTCCCACCAAAACCGGGAAAGATACTCTGAACTGTAGTAGCCCCAGCAAAATCGAGAAAGTACGTCTCCCCGTCAACTGCAATTTGGTGCGCTAGTGCGTAGAGTGCACGCTGCTCTTGATAATTTCCTGCAAAGGATATGGCTTTCACTATGGAATGGAGCAAGTATTCTCGTTTTCTGTCTTCCCAGTTGCACGAGAGAGTTTTCCTCAATTCTTGGACGACAACACCATCGCGATGAAGGGGAGAGTCCATCCCAACCAAGTACTCTGGGAATGAGTCTAGGGCAAACTTTGCCATCTCGCGCACATTCTTCTTCAAACGTTCCGGAATCATGCCATCGTGCTGCCTTGAGATGAAACCACCTAGGGGAGCATCAAGCTTGCCTCCACATGAATCAACTAGAAATTGATTCCACTCCTGAATTGAGGTCTTCTCAGGTCTAGGAAGAATTTCATTCTCCGGTGTTGAGTACCTTTTCTCTGGGTCTCTGACTTGTGCTTTCCATTCTGGAAACAACTCAAGCAAGTTGCTGTTCCCAGTACAGCGGAAGATCAGAATCTTGAACAACATGTGCCCGAAGAAGCTAATGTTATTCTCCGTCGCCTGGGGACAGGCGTAGCCCCTGCCAAGCTTGTCTGCTTCCTTTGCCTTGGATCCCTCTTCGTCTGTGGTTGCCGCCACATCAATATCAAAATCACCACTACCTGGCCTTTCCAGTGTGAAAAGTCCATTAGGCTGGAGACCTGGGGCTCTTCGTTGGATGCCGTCATGCACATTTTGCACATTCTTATTGGCTTCAGCAATCAAATTCCTTGCCGTTCTCTCAATTTCGCTGATAATGCAGTTGGTAGAAACATCTAAAGCCCCTCATTGTTGGTGTAGGACGTAAGCGATGCATCGGTAACTTGTGATGTTGCAAAACACCTTTGCTAACATTGTGGATGGGGGTAGAATAGACAATGTCATTTTTGTGCATTCCCTTGTAGGTGTTCCCGGATATAGGAGCTTGTCCACAGAGTTCTCTAGTTTGGTCAACTGGTGATAGGCAGACAGATGGTTCTGATGCTCGACAGGCTCCTCCCCATGAAACAAAGTAGAGGGAATTGATTGCCTGAGATGTTGACATCCTGTAGCTGCAGCTTTCGCTCTTCTTTTTGGCTTCTTTGTTCCATTCAATGTAGCTGTCAATGAAATTTGATGGATCATTTCTAATCAGTGTGGCGAGTATAGCTTCTCTCTTTATGAACGATTCAGGAAACTGTTTGGCCTTGATTGAGGATAGCTTGAGGTTTGAATTCCCTACTTCTGCTGCCACTATCATTCTCACTGCTTCTCGATCTTTGTCAGGATTTGGTAACTGGGGCAGGGGCCAAGAGCTGAGATAGTCAGCATTCTTGTTCTTCAACTGCTTCAGCATCAGCTCTTGACATTCAAGGATCGATGCTTTGACTTTTCTTCGATCTGCTAAGGACGCCTTGACTGTCGCATAAAGGTTTGGCTCGTTCCTTTTGAACAGATACTTTAGTCTAACCAGAATATCTGTTTCTGAGTGCAACCCATAGACAAGGTGATGAGCCAATCTTCCAAGCGAACGAAAGGAGAAGTTTTGCTTTTCTGAAGCGTAGTATTGCGTATCATCTTTGTTGCAAAAGACGTCACCAAACCCATCTGTAGCTCCTTCGAATTTCAGCACACGATAGTAGCCCAAGAATTGCAGTGGTGTTCGTTGCACATCCTTGCCGGTACAGCTCCCCCTCAACAGCTCCTTGAGGTCATCATCAACCCATTCAGATTCATCGAGATGAGCTTCGAGATCTGTAGAAAGAGCCAAACATTCAAGTTCCATCTTTTCCATTCGTTTCTCCCATTTAGGTTTTCCCTGGCCTTGGGTATTCTTTGCATGGCAGTTCTTGGTCGTTGGATCCCATTTACTCTTCTTCTTATCGCTGTCTCCCGCTTCTTGGCCCTCTGTCTTGCTGCTATCTCCCTTTCCAAACATAGTATTATTGTTCACCACAACTCCAATAAGACTCTGATCATAGAAGTTTTTCGTCAAAGCCGTGTTGGTTGGTTCCTCTAACTTCTGGCCAGACCCCACAGTGATGTGAGAATCGTCAGTCCTCTTGTGAATAAGTTCCGTTACGTTTGCACCATCAAATGTTGCAGATCCACCTGAACCGAACACAACAAGAGGGCATTGGTGTAGGTAAGCATAAAGCGATTTCATTTTTGGCATTCCATGAAGTTTCTCCACATTTTCAGCAAGAGAAAGCCTTGGATTATGCTCCCTTAGACAAATCTCTGTGATTGCTCTTTGAATTAGGATGTGCTTCATTAAATCTGCCACCTGTTTGTAGTACCGTGAGAGAATCAGCATGTGGCGATGTTCCATAGTAGTCGGTGTATGATTCATCACTGTCTGCATAACAGCTACATCAGATAGCTCCATTGGTGCTGCCCCGGCCATCGGAACACCATTCTGTGTGAACAGAGGTGCAGTGCACGGAAGTTGCTTTTCGTCGGTCACTGAGAAGAGCTTCCCTTCTCTCAATCCATGTTCGACCACTACCCTATTATAAACAGGGTGTCCATCCTTTTGATTCAAACCAGTTGTTCTGCGGGGTTTGACACAGCCTATGTTTCCTTCCTCGTCGGTTTCCTCTGTTGCTTCCTCAACCGCCTCCTCTTTTGCTTCCTCATTGCGGTCGTCTCGGGTACCAATCATTGGGTCAGCTGCTGGTTTTCTATTGTCTTCCTCGCTTTCGGAACTAATACCACCATCATCACCACCATCTCGCACGGCCCGAGCCACTTGATCTTCCTCCATCATGTCTTGTGGAATGGCTAGCAGTCGACTGGACGTGCCTTTCTCCTCTCCTGTTGGGCAATCTTCCTTCTTTGGCATGTGCAGGAGATGCTCCCCTGAAGAACCAGGCAAAGGTTTTGGGAGTTGTGGGCCCGACTTCAGATTATTATTTGTTCTTGGAAAACCTGTTATCTCATCTTGCTGACTGACATCTCGAATTGGGAATCTCTCCAAATGGAAGTAAGCACGCTGAGCAGCACTCAGTGTCAAAAACTTCTTCTTTGGGGTTACAATAACCCGTCGTCTGCTCTGCTGTGGAGGTTGTGGAGGTAGTATATCCTCCTCTTCAGGAGGCTTGTAATGAAGCGAATAATTCCATTTATCAAAGCAAGGTTCCACTCGTATGGGCACATCAAGCTTTCTCCGATCAGTGACAACATTGGTAACAGTAAAATCCTTCAGGAGAACAAATGATGAGTTCTCTTGGATGAAAGATGGCAAGACACCATCATGATATGCTGCGAGCAAGTATGCCTCGGGCTCTCTGTTGGGGTCCATCGTAGCACGGAATGTGATGACACAGCGGGCACCGTTGAAACTAGGCACACATTCGAAAACCAAAACTCTTGTGCCATGTTCAGTATTGTTGTAATTACATCGAATCTGAAGATGAAGGAAGTTGGACCCTGTAATTACCCCTCCCATCCAGCTGTGGCCATTGTCTTTCTGGGTAAAATCCAAAGCCGTTCTTGCCGGCATTTCATCATCTGCCAAAACCCAAGTCAAAACCATCAAGCGATCATTGGTGGGGAAAGCTGTCGGTCTCTCCGCATTGCTAAAGATTGGCTTGTTGTGTGGGGATCTCAGCTGGTGCCCTCGTCGATCATTGCAGTCTTGATGAGCCGCGTAGCTGGTGAAGTATTGAGAAGCTGTATTGATCTGAAGATTCAAATCTTGGTTGGACATGAAGTAGGAATCCCACTGGCTCTCTGCAGCAAAACAGTCCTCCGTGTCCTCGTTGAGTTGACTAAGCCTTTTGTTTTCGGGAGTCACAAACACAGGAACACCCGCGGGCGACCCCCCCTGTGTCTTCAAGGATTGATCTGTCTGTCAGCAAGGAGCATGGCATACAAGCACACAAAACAGTCAGCCCACTCACATTGAAGCTTGCTACATCGCATGAGCCCATGCTTCCATCATCTTCAGTTTCACAATGTGCTGATCCTCCTTTTTGGCGCTTTGCCACCGTAGATGATTCCGTAGGCAGCTTTCTTTTTCCCAACATGATGTTGTTGCAATGATATCCTGTGCCGGCTACTGATCCCTCTTCTGCCGAATCCGATGTTTCAGACTCAGCTGCAAAATCCAATGTATCAGAATCAGCAACCGACTCCTTCCCATCCTCACCTTCAAGAGGTGTGAACTCGTATGATTCAGATTCAGCTGCCGAATCAGATGTTTCAGAATCAGCAACCTCACCTGCAACAGGTGTGAACTCGTATATTCCACCATTCGATTCTTCGACTGGTTTATTCTGTGTTTTAACGCCTTCCATGTGCCTTAGAAACTGATCAAAAGGAAGACCAATGGTCGGCTTCGGCACCTTCTCAGGTTTGACTTTCTTTTCCCTCATCTGTGCGAGTACAAAGTTAATGCCATTGATATAGTTATTCAGCAGCTCATTGGCAAAATCAAAGATCTTTTCATCCAAATCCTCTGCGGGCGTAGCCAGGACAGCACGATTCTGCCCAAGGGGAACAACAGGAGTTTGGACTTTAATGGACTCTTCAAGGCTCTCTTCGTTTTGCTCCACCGGCAAATCAGGACGGAAGGGGCACCGCAAACTCCTTCCTTCGTTGGTACTTGTAGTGTCAACAATCCAAGGTTGTTTGTTCTGAAACTCAACCAGTTTGTCCTTCAGATCCCCCGAGATGGCATTTTCAAAGCCAGCCACACACGGTCCAACAGCATGTACTCGGCCAGAGTCCTTTCGCTTTGGGAGCAACTTGTTTAGTAACTTTTCCCTGGCAGCTTGCTTGGCCTTTCGAGCGTGCGAACTTCCCCTCTTGCGAGCTCGCTTGGCCTTAGGTGCCGTCTTGTTACGTTGTTCTTTATGTTCTTGTTCTTGCTGTGTCAAAGCAGCAAGCCTCTGCTTATTTTCAGGGTCTCTCAAAAGCTGGTACTCCTTGTCACTTCGAGTCTTCCGAGCCACCTTTCTCTCCTCTTCAAGAATCTTGCAAGCATGAGCATTCAGCAGTCCGATTATGCTATAGACAGGTCTCTGAACCTTGGTGGCGCGGAATTCATTCAATCCTGCAGCTTTCCGCAGCGCCCTTCCTTTGGCACTAATTAGATCTGCCGGAAGGCCCACCCTTTGGTAAGTTCTTGTTATTTTGTTCATTGCATAACTGATTGCCACAGCATCGGCATTCCTCTCCGCAAAAAGATCTCCGAAGTATAGCGGTTCGTCGGTGGGATCATAGTCTTCATAGTTGTCATTCCAAACTTTTTGGCACTTTTCATACTTTTGAGGAGGACGTTTGCTGTGCTCCTTTTGGTCTTTGCCACCCTCTTCGTCCATTCCAAGTGCACCAGGGTACCGTTCGATGCGCTTGACCTTTAGTTTGTCACGATCCATCAACATCTCAATTGCTTTGTTGACAATGGCAGTGGAGATTGATTCGCGTCGGTTAACCTCACGTTTCTTCATTGCTTGTGTTGTTTCTTCTTTGATTTTGTCTTTGCAAACTGTATCAATCTCTTGAAGAATTGCGACAATTTCTTGCCCATCAATTTGGCTGCCATCACGTTCAATGGTGTATGGGGAACCCTTTGACAGCTTGTGCACTACGCTAAAAGCTAGTGTAAAGATCTTTCGAGTGTTTTGAGTTTGAGAGAATGAAAGTTATGAGAGGATTAGAAAGCTATGAAAACTAATCAACGAGAGAGATCCACAATCAAAGGATCGTAGATTGAACTCCCGCGGGAGACTGTAGAGTGAGATAGAGTAGGTTGCGGTAGCAATCCTACTCGTTCCACGATCCAAAAACGGAACGCGTGGAAGATTCGTCTAGCATTCTAGTGCGTGGAGTACTCCACGCTGGCTAAATATTAGAGCGATGTTTCATCATCAACCTAGTATGATAGGGTCATTGAGAATTCTGTCCAATGACTATTCGCGAAGGACTACGTCATGAGTCGAACCCAGACCCTATCTAGGATCGAGTCGCGAATAAGGCTAAGAGCGTGTATTGCTCGCCCCTGACAAGGGTACGGAAGGACGACATCAGTCGACAAGGAGAACAATTGAATTAAAGTGCGGGGCACTCTCCGAGATTGGTGTAGACATGTGGTCGCACGATGGCAATCCCACAAGGGGATCAGGCCTTGTATGGGTGTAATACCTTATGTTCCAAGTCTGGTAGACTGTGCGCTATTGGCGGTAGTATGTCGGAGCCGTATAGTGCCATTGTTATTGACTCGGTCTGTGTGTAAGGACCTTGTGCGTTGGCTAACGGTTTTGATACTGATGATCATCATATGTCGTTGACATGGTGTTGACGAGGGGCACGTGCCGTGTTTTCCTTATCGGTGTTTTTCTGGATAAGTCGTTGGCGACGTTCCTTATGTATTTCCGTTTACTTGAAACGGATGTGTGAAGCTTGTCACGATTGACGCGCGTGAACTTGCGACGAGTCCAGTTCATCCCGAGTCTTCTCGATCTCTACGCGGGACTCACGTTTCTGTCCATGACACCGGTCATGGATACTGGTAACACGTCTGTTCAAACGATGGTTACTCCGTCTGCGTCTTGGAGCGCCCTGGAGTTCATTGGCCAATGAATCTACGGGTTTCTTCCTGTTGTAGAGGAGCGATAGCTGGATGCATTTGTTATCTTTTTAGTTAAGAGTTGGCTTCCTTCTCGAGAAGTCCATTGTCTAGATACTCCAGTTTTCCTATCGAGGAAGACCTTGGTAGTGTGATTTCAAGCCCGACTTCTTGAGTCTTGGAAAAGGTCATCCTACTGTTCAACGCGATCTGCGAGATCGACGTCCGTTAGGATGAGTGATCATCAACGTATGCACGGACATTTTCTAGTCATGCATGCGTGCTTTCATCTTTCTTTGGAAGATGTCGGACTATTACATAGGCCCATTGCAACCTCTGGTATCGTGCTTTCCCTTCGGAGTGCAATGGTATAGTGTTGCTTCGAGTGAGTGAAGCTCGATGTGGTAGTATCCCGTGTTCGGTCTAGACTGGTAGCGCACTTGATCCATCTAGGTTCAAGAGCATGTCCTGTATTTTTGGGATAGGATAAGGCTTCTGCTTGATCCGTTTGTTCGGTTCCGAATACCAGAGATGAATCGTACAGATCCCTCTTTCTTGGAATGATGAAGGTGTGCCGCCCACTTGGAACGATTACCTTCTTGAGTGCCCTGTCTCGCAGAGACGTTCAACTCCTTCTTAAGAGCGTTGGTATGGACTCGTGGAGTAGGGTGAGCCCTAGTGTAATAGGATTTAACGTCGGGACGAAGTTCTACTTCGTAGTCGTCCATCCCAACTCCCACACTATCCTCGACTGGGTCGAGCACTTGGTTGAAAGGTATGAGGCAGTTCTTGCTCTCCTTGTTTAACGGATTTCGACTCTGGCGTTTCTGCTTAAGTCTATTTGTTCATACGTCGTATCAAGAATCTTCTGAGACTATCTGCATTGTCGCTGACAGCTGCAGAATCAGAAATGGAGAAGTTCTCCTTTCTATTGGTATTGCTCTCTTTCGCCGGGAAAAATGCATGGTTCCACCCCACTGACATGGTAGTGAAATCAAACTTGATTCTTAGGTCGCAGAGAGTGTCTTGACCTATGATCACGTCTTGCGCCCCAAGTTCTTGGTGACGTGTAAATTCCACTTGAAATTCTATCATCGTGGAACTCAGGATCGCGAGTGTGCCCTTACTCTTGTGCAGGGTTTCAATTCCTTATAGACGCAGTCCATAGTGTTTGGAAGCCCCCATGATCTTCATAGTAAACTCTTAGAATGACTTGAGCAATTAAAGTTTCGATGCTCTGTATCCAAGCACAGAGTGTAACAGGTTTCGTTTCCCTTTCGCTCGTCTGTTAAATCTAACATAGACGATAGTTTCAAGGTCTCTTGTCGTGCGACGTGATGAGTTGATTGGCCATGGACGAAGTTAACGATGTGAACAGATCGTCAGTGTCTAGTGAGTAGTTACTAGGCAATTATTATTTGCCGTAGACTTCTTTAGTTGCAAACAAATCTTGTTTACTATTTAGTGAGATATTCTTCTCACTTAGGTATTAGAAATCGAACATGGTTCCTTGAATCATCATCCTGGCCTAACCCTCAGACGGAGATCTCTCCATCGAATGATTGAAGTCGAATTGGCAAGCGCCTTGTCGACAGCAGCCATTTTCTTGTCCATCATGTTGATGGATCCAACAGAGGATCTCCTCGTTGTCGGAGTGTCGACTTGCGTTTGGAACATGGTTGCATTCGCTTTTCTTCTTGCGATCAGCCTTGACCGCAGGATGGAAACCTTCTTCATGAGGACAGAGAGTTCCTTCTTGTGTAGGTCTTGGCGTCGGACTTGCGTTTCCAAGTCTTGTTCTTGTTGTACGCTGGCTTGTTATCGTTGTCAGACGAAGACTGAGACTTGGCCTTGAGCTTCTTCAGGGTCATGCAGTCAGCAGTGTTGTGAGTGCTGGACTCGTGTAGTCACACCATTTTTCTTCGTCTTGGAAGAGTTTTCGTTGTTGCGAGTAGACTTGTACTTCTTGCTGTTGTTCTTCTTCGTAGGAGCTTGCTTGGAATCACCGCCCTTGTCAAAGTCTTCGGAGGATTCCATGCGTCGCAGAATCCAATGGTTTCCCGATAGGAGCTGAGAAAGATCGAATCGTGTTCGTCCATCTTCTTCATCCACGAGCGGAATCCATGACAAACAATGTCAATGACTTCGTCTGGTTCAACGTTTGGTTGGGTCAAAAGGTGGTAGACGAGGAGTTCATCGGTGTTCATCGACTGAGGTTGTTGACATAAGCCCGAGTAGCATATCGGCAGGCTTACGCATCTTTGCGGCGCATGAAGCGTTTCTGCTTTTCAAGGCCTTGTAGGACAGACCGCTTCGATACAGGCATTTATGCCAAACGTATGTCAGCGTCGTCCAAAGCAGGTGAGCTGCTCCTTCCAGGCAGCCTGGAAACGTGCTGGAAAGTGGCTTCGTCTTACCCCACGTATCGCGGGAGAATCGTTGACTCAATCTGGCGCAAAGCATCCAACGTATTTCACGATGCCTGCACAGCTAGATTCGTAAATGCTCTTTGCAGAGCTAGAAGTCATCTCCCTGAGGAGGTTATGTTTGTCGTCGGCGTGCAATGCGAGCAATGGCGAGCCCACAAAGACCTTCTCCATACGTCCACCCACTTGATGGTCTGACGTGGAGTCTCAGATCATTGATGATTTGGACCTTGAAGGTGTACTTGGCACTTGTTAGCATCTGCTGGAATAGTGCGAAGTTTGTAGGTGGTGGAGCGAGAATCGTCGATTTCGATTCATCATCGAGGTCGATGAGAGGAAGGATTGGTTTGTCACGCAGCTTAGACCCGAAGCTGGTGTATGCGTCTTTGCAATCTTCATGGTGAGGAATAGGTTGAGGGTAGCTGAAAGCTATTGTGTTTTTAACAAAATGCACTACGCTAAAAGCTAGTGTAAAGATCTTTCGAGTGTTTGAGTTTGAGAGAATGAAAGTTATGAGAGGATTAGGAAGCTATGAAAACTAATCAACGGAGAGATCCACAATCAAGGATCGTAGATCTGAACTCCGCGGGAGACTGTAGAGTGGATAGAGTAGGTTGCGTACAATCCTACTCGTTCCACGATCCAAAACGGAACGCGTGGAAGATTCGTCTAGCTTCATCTAGTGGCGTGGAAGTACTCCAGCTGGCTAAATATCTTAGAGCGATGTTTCATCATCACCTAGTATGACATAGAGCGGTCATTGAGATTCTGTCTCCAATGACTATTCGCGAAGGACTACGTCATGAGTCGAACCCAGACCCTATCTAGGATCGAGTCGCGAATAAGGCTAAGAGCCGTGTATTGCACTTGTCTTGATATGTTCTTCCAAGAGGGTCGCCATTCTTTTTGCGTTCCATGATTCTTAACACTGTTGCCGCCCCAGTGAAGGGAAACCAGGGATTCTGCTTCTCTTTGCTTTCTGTGAGCAGGAATTTCTCTATGTTTAGCAGCTGCCGATCTTCCATCATATCAGTGAAGAACCTCAGAATCCTACGTCGGACTTCGATTGCCAGCAACAAATGGACATTGGAGGTTTGTGTGTTCTTCTTGTTAGAACCCGCTTCACTTGGATTTGAACCACTTCCAGATCTTTCCATTGCTTCCTCTCTGCTCGCTTGTAACTTTAATGTTTCTATGAACGTTGATGTAAATGTGAAAGCTTTTCCACTAGCTTCACCCAACAGATGCAGGTTTTGTGACATGAGTTCACCAAAGATGTGGTTATTCATCTCATCAACACCTTTCCAACGACAGCTGCTTCCAAGATGACGCAACAAGGTTTTCTTGCTTTCCATTGGAAGTTGTAGGAGCTGTCCAGCTTCTTTTGCCCAGTGTCCAGCCAAGTCTGTCAATTTCTTCAAAGAAACATAGAATAGCGACCTCACTTTTGTAGTATTTCCGGCAAGAAGTGCCGCTGATATTTTGGATGTGATGGTGTCACTTTCGTTCTGATTGACGCTTGCATTGTCCGCCTGGCCAAACAGCCTGTGTGAGTCTTGGCATGTCCTGCCTTGGCGGTGACCTGAGTTGCCATCTGGTTGGTACACCCCCTCATCTTTGTCGTGGGCTAAGTCGCCATCTGATTGGTCTATTTCCTCATCTGTGTTTGATTCCGCTACAACTGTATTGAAGGCGCCCCCAAAGCCAGGACAATCTGCATCAGAATCGGAAGTATCAACACCATCCAGATGAGTGAAGAAACATTTATCATCATGCAGGAAAGCACTGCTTTCGTTTCTGTCTGGCTCCATGACACTGCTTTTGACAGTATCAGTAAAACATGTAGCCCCTGCCCCCACCTCTGACTGCAGGAAAGCACTGCTTTTGTTTCTGTCTGGCTCCATGACACTGTTTCTGTCTGGCTGCATGGCGCTGCTTTTTGTTTTGCATTGCTTCCCAAACAAAGGAAGGGAGTCTTGTAGAGAGCTAGAGAAGGGATATCCAAAAAGTGACTGAACACTGAGTACTGGAAGTCCCCCGATTGGCGAGTGGGAGTCGCGAAAGTCGTTAAAGTGGCGAAAGTGGTTAGTCGCGCAAAGTCGTGCAAGTCGCGCAAGTCGCGATTCAAGTCGTTCCAAGTCGCAATTTTATACTAGTAAAAAGCTTATAATGTCGCACTAAGTCGCGCTAGTCGCGGTAAGTGGCGCTGCTAGTCGCACTAAGTCGCGATTTTAAATCGCGACTTAGAAACCGCGACTAGCGCGACTAAGGGTTGAAGTCGTGAAGGTGACATCACTGGGGGACTTCCAGGTAGGGCAGAACTGCCCAATCCCTAAAACCTGACCTGTTTGGCGAGACTTGACTCAAAACATGCATGACAATTAAGTCAGTGGGAGCTGCGATACCTCAGCAGAAAGACAGATAGAAGAAGGATGACATGTTTGAGATTGCACTCTTCTTTCAAGCTAGCCTTGGCGACAACACCCGACGAATTGCCGCCCGGTATCATTCCCTCATTGTAATCTTCTTTTTTATTTAAGCTAGCCCTGGCGACAACACCCAACTTCGTCGTGTGTTGCTGCCTGCTAACTATAATTTTACAGCTGTCTTTTCCCTTATGTAACTGTAACCTTTGTAGCTTCTGCTGGCTTATTGTGTTGAGTGCACTAACCTTGAATAATCATGATTTATTCCTACCCCTAAACTTGTTAAATCTTCAATTTCCAGTTTTGTTGGCTTATGCCTATCTCTATCCCTATATTTTGGATTCACTGGAATAGGAAATAGCATTTAAGTCAGCAGGAGCTGCAATACCTTGGCAGAAAGACAGATAGAAGAAGGAGGATTATGTTCCGATTGCACCCATCTTTCAAGCTAGCCCTGGCGACAACACCCGACTTGCCGCCCGGTATCATTCATGCCCTCATTGCAACCTTCTTTTTATTAAGCTAGCCCTGGCAACAACACCCAACTACATCGAGTGTTGCCACCCACTACTCTATAATTTACCAGCTGCCATTCCCTTATTGTAACTCTAACCTTTACAGCTCCTGCTGGCTTATTGCGATGTTGTGATGATTGCACTAGTCTAACCTTAAATATTAATGATATATTCCTACCCCTAACTCATATTGAACCATCAATGTTCAGTTTTGTTGGCTTATGACTATCTCTATCCTTATACTTTGGCTTCACTGGAATGGGAAATAGGAAATAGCATTAAAGGGGTTGAGAACTCAGGCAGTTTACCTGCTGAGGTAAACTGACTAGCTACATGTAGACACTACAACAAGAATGTCACCAGCACCTATGCTATAGATAAAACAGAGTCTAGCAGATTATAGAGCTAGCTAGCTTGTTCTGGATACAATATTTGAAGAAAGACGAAGGCGTCGGTGGGTTGGGTGGGCTGGCTGGGTTGCAATAAGACCGGCACATACCAACAATAAATAGATGGGTGTTTGCAGTGCGCCATCAATTGCTTTCTTCTTCGGAAACCGAGGAAACTTCGGCGGGGGGAGCATTGGCTAATTCAGAGGCGAGGCGTTCACATTCTTCTTCATAATGCTCGCAGCTGCGCTTCCACCCATTCACCTCGGTAGTAAGCCTCTTGTTCTCGGCCGCCAACTCAGCGATGGCGTTGGCCTGGACTTGTTTTTCGGATCCAGACACTGGGTGCATGATGTCTGCCTTCGTACATAGCTTGGCGACGGCAGCCTGTTTTGCTGGGCGCATGCTCTTGCTAGACCCTTGAGCTTTCTTGGCAGGAGCGGTAGTAGCCTTCTTGGTGCTGGGAGAATGTTTCTTGGTCTTCATGGTTGGCTGGTCGGTACTAGTACTTTCTAGAATCTTAGAGACTGTGAGAGAATGATATCGATTTTGTGTTCCTAATGCGTCGGATGCATCCTTGTATCGGTTGCTGAAAGGAGTCTTCATCGATCTGGTCCCATCACGATAGGGGTGTTGATAGTATGCTGCTGAAAAAGAGGAGTCTTCATCGGTCGGTCCCTGTCACGATAGGGGCGTTGAGTACATTGATGAAAGACATCACGATTGAGGAGTTGGCTGGATACTACCAGGTAGAGTAGTAGGTATATTGTAGGTAGAGGTCATGGTAGAGTAGGTCATGGTAGTGTATGCTGCTGAAAAAGAGGAGTTTTCATCGGTCGGTCTGTGTCACGATAGGGGCGTTGAGTACATTGATGAAAGACATCACGATTGAGAAGTTGGATACGTACCTACCTACCTACCTACCTACCTACCTACCTACCTACCTACCTACCTACTACTACTACTATTTTATTATTGTAGAGTCACGGTACGCCGCTGAAAAGAGTGGACAGTCTTCATCAGTCCTCTTCTGGTCCCATCACGAGAGAGGGCGTTGAGAGCAAAGATGAAAGATTCTCGAATCATTCGGCAGTTTGTGAGCAAAAAGTCACTTTTGCTAAAACTACTAGACTACTGGCCCGGAATTAGAGGTTTCAGCCAAAAGAGCTGAAACCTCTGATTCCGGGACAACAGGCGCCCAAAATAACTGTTTCAGTTATACTGGAGTTCGCCCAATATTGGGTTAGGGTTTACGCGCCTGTTGTCCCAGTTTTTCATCAAAAACCGGGACATCAGGCGCGCAAAATAACTGTTTCAGTTATACACTATACTGGAGCTATAAATTTCATACGATTTTAGCAAAAAGTGACTGAATTAAGGAGTTTTACTCTTGATCAGCACAAACTGCCGAATCGCCAAAACACAGGCTTCAGCCCAGTGCTGATGAGTTCGTGGCCTAGAAATGCTAGCTTTTTTAAGTCGAAGAAGGTAAAGCTTCGCCGTTCAATCATGCTTCATGTCGTAGATGACGTAATGGCGAAGCGGCGAAGGTCCGAAAAGCTATGATAAGACCAAGCCTGAGTCAGAGTCGAGTCGAGTCAGAGTCGAGTCGAGTCGAGTCGAGTTGAGCGTCACCAGAGAGGATGAGACATGTAGGTACCAGTACCAGGCAGGCAGTAGCAAAGGTAAACTCCCTGCGCGCAGTTGTCCTAGCTAATTAGTCAGCTAAATTCGTTGACCCATTTTTAAAAAAGGGGCACAAGGTTCTCTGAACAATACCACCCAACACCAACACCAACACCATTAATATATATTTAAATATATATAATATAAATAAACTGAATACCCAAGAGGCGACAATGACCGATTGACGCAAACCATTTGGTGCTATTGAAGTGGGCTTGTGGGCTTGGTTTAATGAGTGGAATGACATGTTCGAGTGCTGCAGCTGTGGCAATTTGGAAGTTCTCAAATGGGCTAGGGCAAATGGCTGCAATAACATGCGCCAGTGCAGCCGATCAAGACTTTGTGCCGAGGAACGCAGCTAGCTCACAGGAGTGAGCAAACTGAAGACTTTGAGCTACGATGACTGGAGATACACTACCCAGTGCGATACGAAAACTAACTATAAGAGCAGACTCATCGCACGACGTAGTGCAGAAGTAGTGGCCGGAGCAGAGTACCGGTACGGATCCAAACCAACAGAAGCGACACGAGAGTCCAGAAGAGCCAACACTAAGAGGTGTTTCCACGAAGAGGAACTAGATATCAAGTTCCAACAGCAAGAGGGAGATAACCCAGAGGTACTTCTGTGGGAGGTTCCTATCCTCAACAAGAGAGCCACGAAAATAGGCTACTAGAGTTGAGGTGTGACGAAAAATACCATGGCAACAAGCCAGATTGCCAGGGTGACTACACGGCAACGACAAGAGCTACAACAGAGCTATCATACAAGGACCTGCCCTTTGAACACTAGCGCAACAGGCCCCAAGAGTGCAAGCAGTCGAAAGCGATCAAGGGATCAAACGACGCTAAGGCGACAACAAGAACAGGCCGACGTCAAAGTACATTGGCAGCTCCGGTGAGAGTCGAGTACTAGCTACTAGTACCAGGTAGAGTCAATTGCATCAAGTCAAGGCAGCATCAACACCACTGCCATAAGTCAAGTGTTGCTGCCGTCAAAATTCTCAGCATGCAAAAGCACCAAGGAACGAAGTACCGCCGGTCATGTTCCGTGACCATGACAAAAGGGCTGGGAATAGTACCAATGGTGTTTCTAGCAAAGCACTGGGAAAAGAGACAGCATGGCAACACAGACTATGGGTGGAGAGCCATTCGAGCTACCGCTATCTATGAAGGCTGCTGGCACTGTCATTGGTTTGAATTGCTAGCTGGCCAGTAGCTAGCAGTGCTCATAGTTCAGCTCGTCCACCACAGAGGAATTGTTGCAATTGAAGCAAGGAATTATTGATCACAACAAACCCACCGCAGCACCCTATATTGCGAGACCCAGTAGGCCTTGTGTGGAGCTGCCAAATTTTGGATCAACTGGCCCCTTACAAACCCCTTCATTAAGTCGTATCGTGAGGAAACCTCACGGATTGGGTTAGGGTTTGCGCGCCTGTTGTCCCGGTTTTTCATCAAAAACCGGGACAACAGGCGCGCAGAATAACGGTTTCACTACAGGCGCGCAAACCCTAACCCAATATTGGGCGAACTCCAGTATAACTGAAACAGTTATTTTGCGCGCCTGTTATCCCGGTTTTTCATCAAAAACCGGGACAACAGGCGCGCAAAACCTAACCCAATCTTGAGCAGAGCACTACAGGCGCACTTTTCCAAGCGGGAGCAACTACTGACTCCTGCTGCTGGATCTGTCAACCAAAAACACTAATAGCAACAACGATAACAATACGACGGTCACTTCTATACCATCACCACACCTATTAGACCCATTGGAAGCATTGAAACGAAGCGAAAGGACCTCAGGAAGCCTGTTATCTGTTATCTTGTTGAAGAGTACTGTTTTACTATAGGAATCCACCCAACATCATCACAGAAAACACACATCCCTTTTCCTCTCTTTATCTTTCATTCAAGCCCTCTGGTTGACAGGATCGACACCTCCTCTGGTATCTCCTATCAAGCGCACCTCTCCTATCAAGCGACTATCAAAGCGGCCTTCCCCGGTTCAGATTAGAAAGCCATCCCAATTGAAATCCTACGAGATCGGGCGGGTTTTCTATTCTCGACTGCCGACGGCCAAGTTGGAAGAATTTGAACACAAGAAGAAGTCACCGGCTTTCAGTAGACTCAGCAGTGCAAGTTTCCTCCATACCCTGCAGTGAACTGACATTGCTCTTACTACCGACGGCCCAAGAAATCCCATTGTCGGCCGATCCTCTTCTTCGAACGATCGATCTTTTTCCTCAACAACAACAGGCTCGGTTAACCTTATCCCTAAGGCAACTGACTCACCGGAAACGCGAACTCCGAATCGAATCGATTTGACCTGGTAATCGAATCGAATCCAAGACTCGCTACTCCGTGAATCGACTTCCCGCGACCGTACCTCTTCCTCCGTACACAGCCTATCATCAAGCAGGACTTCACGAGATACCTGCAGTGACCGCCGAGAACAGAAACACAGCTGTATTTCTTACTTCCTCACTGGCCACTAGTGGTTTCTCCCGACGTCCTTGTTGGCACTGATACCTCCTGCTACTGTTACCACTCCCCCATTGATATCTAACTCCTCTCCCAGAGGAACAACAAACAACAACAGAGTTCCTGTAAGGACTTGAGTTCTGCTATCTCCAGGCTCGGCTGCTTTCTTGGTCGGTTTACAGCCCCCCCTGGGATATCCAGCTCCTCTCCAAAGGATCTCACCCCCACAAGAACCAACAAAAGTTGCCCCTCTAGCACCACAGCTAGATTGTGCAACACCCCCCTTATTGAACCAGTCACCTCTCTGCTCCTGCTCCTGACTCTCCTACTGAGTGTGTCTGACTCCAAAGGATTGAGCCCCAGTCAGAACTGCAGCGTGGTGTGGCTCAGATATCAACCACCGCCTGACCCTATTACCTCTCTAGCTGATTGTTGAGTGACTCCTCAGTCTTTGTCCATTCCACTGAATCGAGTACCCTCTACAAATCTTGGCTTGACTCTCTGCTGAAGTCTGTGGTGGCCTTCACCAGATTGGGTACCAGCCTTTGAGACAACACAGTGTCAACCAGTAACACAGCCCCATCAACCAACAACACCCCTTGATCCCCCCACCACTGCCTCTACTGGCTATAGCGTGACTTCTCCATTGGGCGAACTCCAGTATAACTGAAACAGTTATTTTGCGCGCCTGTTGTTCTGTGATGAAAAACCGGGACAACAGGCGTGCAAACCCTAACCCAATATTGGGCAAACTCCAGTATAACTGAAACCGTTATTCTGCGCGCCTGTTGTCCCGGTTTTTCATCAAAAACCGGGACAACAGGCGCGCAGAATAACGGTTCTGTAACAGAGTTGAGTCTAAAAGTGACTTCTAAAAGGGCCTTCCAGACATAATCTCAGAAGCAATCGAAATCAACACAACAGTACAGTACTCTACACCACTAGTGTCTATCCGACAGGCAAATATTGTTAAATAATGACAGAAATCGCCGAATAACAACAGAAGTGCAACCCAATACCACTTACTGTACGATTTCTAGGAACAAATGGGAACAAGTTCA